>JAANYP010005022.1:0-270547 GCA_020465985.1 Centrapalus pauciflorus
TCGGATGGGTCAACCCGAACTCGGATGGGTCAACCAAATCCGGATGTGTCCGAAATTCAACTAAGGGTCCGAAATTCGGACAGGAACTCGGCGAGTTCCATGAGCCTACTCGGCGAGTTCGTTTGTTTTGGGGTAATTCGGATGGGTTTAAAAGGATCCGAATTTATGGACAATTAAACACACTTTTGGGATATCTTGTGTACTATAAGAAGGCATATAATGGAGGGTTAATTGGGAATAATAACACCTCGAATAACGGTTTAAAATATGAGTTTCGGATGACGTTTCCGAATGATGTAGCACTTCATTTTATACAAGTTGATGGTAATTGTTAAAGAACATATAATGATAATGTGTTTTCATTATGGAAATGAAACAGGTCCCTTGTGGTGTTGTTTAACCCACAGTGGGGTACTTTGTGATCCGGTTGAAAGCCCGTGGAGAAATAAAATTTTAATAAAGATAATAACGCACCCACTGTGAGTACCTTTTGATTTTTAGCATGTCTGCATCTGCTTTTTGTTTGCATTGCCTGCTGAGGCCTGTTGTTTCATGTTCGTTTGGCATTCTACTAACATGCGTTTATGTTGATGCACATTCATATTTGTTGCATGTCCGTTCATTTGTTGTGCATCCTCTCGATGGACCTGCGTGGTCGCATCTGTACTCTGATGTTACTGTGATATATGACCAAGAGTTTGACACCTCTGTGGTCAGGATAGACAGTAAGTCATCCCCGATGTAATGTCTGCCTCAGATGGTTGGTTTTTCTTATGCCGAGTGTCAGCTCGAAGGAGCTGCGGCTCGGGTTTGCGTACTTGGAGTACGTGTGGGGTATACGGTATGTGTTACCGCGGTTACCCTGGGTGGCATCATAAAGATTTGTAGAATGTGTGAAAATCATCTGGTATTCACTAAGCATTCGCTTACCTTTTAGTTGTTGAATTT
Organism: Centrapalus pauciflorus; assembly: GCA_020465985.1. Lineage (NCBI taxonomy): Eukaryota > Viridiplantae > Streptophyta > Magnoliopsida > Asterales > Asteraceae > Centrapalus > Centrapalus pauciflorus. The sequence goes on from JAANYP010005022.1 coordinate 949, forward strand.
TTACAGGAAAAGGGAAGTCTACAGCTGGACCATCTAGCTAGGATATTTGTTGAAGTATTTGAAGAAATCTACTGTGAGCTTTGGTATTTGGATTATGGAATTATTGTTGTAATATATTTGGGATAATGTAATAATTTGAGTTGGTAGACTTAGACGTGTAACCTTTGTAGCACCGTAGGGTGTTAGACTCAGTTGTAATACTTTTATTTATGTATTTTGCTTCCGCACTTTAATTAAGATATCAGATCATTATGTAATTTGTATGTTGGTGATTAATCCTGGGGTTTAATTGTAATTGGTGGTTAATGTGGCAAGAGTGTCACAGGTTCGATTTGAAATGTTAGTTAACGGAAAACGGAACGGTTGTCCATGTCAGAAACATTTGTCAGACCACTTGACCTTTTTTAATCACTAACACACGTAACCCACATTATCCGCAGTAATTAAGTTAAATAAAACATAAAATAAGTAACTTAAGTTTGAAGAAAGGTAATTAAAACTGTTGGTCCAAGCTGTTGGTCAACCCTGTGATAAGTTGGGTCAACACACGCTGTTCAGTCTTCAAGCTGTTCATTCCTCAAACTGTGCCTTCAGCCTGCTCTCTTTTGTAAGAACAGGTTGTGTTCAAAAGTTGAACAGGTTACAAGTCAATGGCTTGTAAGACAGTGTGAAGAAGTGAACAGGGTGAAGATTGGACCATCAGAGCAGGCTGGACGAATAAACTGTTTTTGTTCAGCCTGTTGTATGCTCAAGCTGTTCAAGGTTTTCAGACAAATGACTAAGTACAGAACATGTATAACCTGTTCTGCCTAAGCTGTTCAGAGAAACTTGAGCAGTGTGAAACACACAAATTCTTAGACCTTTGAGAAACACTTAGTCACTCTTGTTTAACATGCCCAGCTTGCTGAGAAGGTAATTAAACCTTGTTTCATCCAGAGGTTTGGTGAAAATGTCTGCAAGCTGTTCATTTGTGGAAATAAAACTTACATCAACATTAGTAACGCTTTCTGAATGTGATCTCTAATGAAGTGAGGTCTTACGTCAATAGCTTTGTTCTTGATGAAATACTGGATTGTTGGAGTGGATATAAGAGCACTTGTATAGCACAACAAAAGAGGAAGTTTTCCCTAACAAAGGCCATAATCTGCAAGCTAGATGCTTCATCCACAGAATCGGCCCACAGGGCAAGCTTTCCAGCAGCAATGTCTCATCCTTCAAGCAGTTTAGAAGTGGGACACTGAGTTTCTGCTTCTTGCTACTCCAACTGATCAACTTTCCACCAAGGAGTTGACATCCACCTGTTGTGCTTTTCCTATCTAACCTGCAGCCTGCAAAGTCAGAATCTGAATAGCCTGTTAGTTCAAGGCTGGAGTCTTTGGGATACCAAAGACCCAAACCTGGTGTACCCTTTAGGTATCTGAAGATTCTTTTAACAGCAGCTAGATGAGATTCCTTTGGATCAGCTTGGAATCTAGCACACAAACAGGTAGCAAACATAATATCAGGTCTACTAGCAGTTAAGTATAGCAAGCTCCCAATCATGCCTCTGTAAGCTGTTACTGAAACAGCTTTGCCACTGGCATCAGCATCCAATTTTACATTGGTTGCCATTGGGGTTTTAATAGGAGAACTTTGATCAAATTTGAACTTTTTCAAAGATCTAAAGGTACTTTCTTTGATTTATAAAAATTATAGTTGAGGTTTGTTTAACCTGTAATCCTAAAAAGAAAGTTAGTTCTCCCATCATACTCATCTCATACTTGGATTTCATAAGTAATGAAAAATTCTTGCACAACTGCTCATTAGTAGAACCAAATATTATGTCATCCACATAAATTTGAACAAGCATAATATCAGACTTCACTTTCTTTATGAACAGTGTAGTATCCACTTTACCTCTGGAATACCCATTGCTCATAAGGAACTCAGTAAGAGTGTCATACCAGGCTCTAGGGGCTTGTTTGAGACCATAGAGAGCTTTGTCCAACTTATAGACAAAACCTAGATGTTGTTCATTTTCAAAACCTGGAGGCTGCTTGACATAAACTTCTTCTTGCAGCTTCCCATTCAAAAATGCACTCTTCACATCCATTTGAAATACCTTGATGCTCTTATGAGCAGCGTAGGCTAGATACAAATGAATTGCTTCTAGCCTAGCCACAGGAGCAAATGTTTCATCATAATCAATTCCTTCCTCCTGTCTATAGCCCTGAGCAACCAGTCTTGCCTTATTTCTAATGACATGACCTTGCTCATCCATCTTATTCCAGAAAACCCATTTAGTGCCAATTATAGTTTTACCTTTAGGAGCAGGGACCAGCTTCCATACATTGTTTCTTTCAAACTGATTAAGCTCTTCTTGCATGGCAGTGATCCAATTTGCATCTTTTAGTGCTTCATCAACCTTCTTTGGCTCCATCAGTGAAACAAAACTAGAGAACATACAAAAGTTCCCTAAGCTGTCCCACCTTGTTTGTATCCCTTTGTTGATGTCACCAATTATTTGATCATTGGGGTGACATCTGATCCACTTAGGATCATTTTTTAATGATGATTCACCTGAGTTGTTAACATCTTCAGCAGGTCCTGTTGAACAGCTCTCAAGATTTTCAGACATACTGTTGTCTTGAGCCTGTTCACTTGTTGAACATGTCTGACCACTGTTGAACATATCAGCAGAGGAACTGGGAAAATCAGCATTGATAGGTTCTGGACATGCAGTTGTAATTAAGTCAGTACATTTATTCACACAGGGTGTATTGACATAATCATCATCATGTCCATCATGATTAACAGGTTCCACATTGGGTGTAGTGGGAGCTTTTGAGTCCTCTTCATTGTTTGAATGCATCAGATCATCAAAGTTAAGTTCTCCTGAAACTAATTCAGGAACAGCTTTGGTGGTAGCATTCTTGGACTCTTCAAAGGTGACATTGATAGATTCATCTATCACCTTTCTTTTGTTGTTGTATACTCTGTAGGCTTTGGAGATAGCAGAGTAGCCAACAAACACACCTTCATCAGCTTTAGGTTCAAACTTTGACAGCTGATCCCTTTGGTTCAGAATGAAACAGGGACATCCAAACACATGGAAATAACTGACATTTGGCTTCCTCCCTTTGAGCAGCTCATAGGGAGTCTTGTTGAATCTTTTCACCACTAAGGATCTGTTTTGGGTGAAGCAGGCAGTGTTGACAGCTTCAGCCCAAAATGATGAAGGTAAACCTGATGCACACAGCATAGTTCTGGCAGCTTCAATGAGAGTTCGGTTTCTCCTTTCAACAACTCCATTTTGTTGAGGAGTTCTTACAGCTGAAAAGTTTTGAGTGATTCCTTTCTCTTCACAGAAGTCTTCAAGAGTACTGTTTCTGAACTCAGTACCATGATCACTTCTAAGCTGCTTTACTTGGGCAGAGTTCAGCATTTCCATCTTTTTGACAAATCCAATGATCTCTCTAGCAGTCTCTCCTTTGCTCTTTAGAAAGATCACCCATGTGTACCTGGAGAACTCATCAACCATTACTAGAGTGTATCTTCTTCCTCCTAGACTTGGGACATTGACAGGTCCAAACAAGTCCATATGGATTAAGAAGAGTGGAGTATCAATAGAGAAATTATGTTTGGATTTAAAAGATGTTTTCCTCTGCTTGCCTTTCTCACAAGCTGTGCATAATCTATCCTTAGCAAAAGTCATAGAAGGCAAACCTGTCACCAACTCTTTCTTACAGAGTTTGTTGATGTTCTTGAAGTTCAGATGTTACAGTCTTCTGTGCCATAGCCAGTTTAGATCAGCATTTGTTCTTGTGAGAAAACAGGTTTCAGTTGTGGGGTCAGCAGAATGCATATCCACAACATATACACCTTTCTTTCGTTGAGCACATAGCACAACTTTGCCTTGGGAATCCAATATGTAACCCAGGTGCTCATCAAAATTAATCTTGTAGCCAGCATCAAACAGTTGGCTTATGCTGACAAGGTTATGTTTTAGCCCAACCACATAGGCTACTCTTTTGAACACTGCAGCACCAGCTTTAAGAGTTCCATATCCCTCAGTGGATCCCTGTACATTGTCACCAAATGTGACTTTTGGCCCTTTTTCAGGCCTGACATCACTCAGCAATTCTTTACAACCTGTCATGTGCCCTGAGCAGCCACTGTCCAAGTACCAAACCTGGGAAGGTTGTTTTTCCTTATACATCATAGTAGGATTCCAGTTCTCTAAGCTGCTGAAGGCTTCAGCTTCAGCCATATCTTGTTTGAAGCTGCTTGTTGATGGGACATCAGTGTTGGCCATCAGACATTGATTATCTTCTTCATCAGATGATGAATCAGATTCCTCCCAATCACAGGTCTCTGCCATAAGTCCATTTTGGCGGTTAGAACCTACTGAGTTTTCCAACTTCCTCAGCTTAGCCATGGCCATAAGGTACTTAACCCTATATCCATCATCCTTGTTTGTCTTGTATGGTTTGGATGACTGACCAACAGCTCTTGACACACAGTCAACAGCAATATGGCCAGTTTTGCCACATTTGAAGCACTCAGCCTTGGATTTATCAAATGTCTTCTTTTTGCCAGCACCTGAATTTCCTTGCAGCATGTTTCTTCCAAACGTTTTCTTGTTGAACCTTTTGACAAGCATAGCTATCATTTGCTCATTATCTTGTTCAACAAGATCTGCAGTATCTTCTTCATCTGACATCTCCTCCTTGTCATCATCCTGTTGATCAGGTTGAATGAACACATCATTCACCTGATTTACAGGCTGTCTCACGTTAGCCACAAAGGCTGCACCTCTTTTGGACATTTCCAAGGCATTTCTCTTTTGTTGCCTTGACTGTTCATCATTCAGTAAGGATCCATATAAGTTGACCAGATCCATACTTCTGATAGTACCTGAGTTCCTTAGAATTGTTGAGAAGTAATTCCACTCTTCAGGTAGAATGTCCAGAAACTTATTCACCAGGGTAAGACTATCCTTAGTGATCCCAACAGCCTTGAGATCATTCACTAGAGCAGTAAACCTGGTGTAGGTTTCAGTGAGAGTCTCCTTTGGTTTAGCAAAGAAGAGTTCATACTGTCTAACAAGATTGTTGATCCTGTTGTCCAGTGTGATTGTGGGTCCATCATAGACAGTACACAAAGTATCCCACATCTCTTTTGCTGTTTTCATTTTCTCAACCTGTATGAACACATCATCAGGAAGAGAAATAACCAGATTGTTTCTGGCCTTTGCATCCAGAGCCACCAGTCTCTTGTCTTCATCAGACCATTGAGCTTTAGCTTTCTCAAAGGTCCTGATTTCAGGAGCAGCTCCTTCAACTGCTGGAGTTATGGTAGTAACAGAGGTTGGCACATAGGGACCCTCCATCACTATCTCTGGTAGTTGTACATCCAGATTTTCTAAATAGAGCATCATTCTGCACTTCCAACCAGAGAAGTTTTGATGATTAAATTTTTGAGGTTTGCCCATAGAGCCATTGTCATAGTAAGAAGAATTTGCAGCACTGTTGTCCATGGAAACTAGGGAGAATGAGAGATCTAGAATGACACACACTCTGGCCTGCTCTGATACCAGTTGTAGGTCCCGAGAGGTTTCCAAAATGTATGGCTTTAAGTTGTAGAGGGGGGGGGGTGAATACAGCAATTTAAAAACTACACACTATTTTCTCAATGTTTGTATGTATTATCACAAATTTGTTAATTACAAACAAGCTTGAATGCGGAATAGTTCAAGCTGAGATGACAGATACAACAGTATGTTCACTAGTCTAAGACAGATTCAAACTAGTATACAATGACTACACTCACTAAGAAGCACTCACTGTGTTTACAAGACTCAGATGAACAACTTATGTAGAACAGCTTAGACACAAAGAAACTGTATTACACAATCAGACTTGCATGCATGAGAAACACACTTGCACGTTCACTCTTGGTTTCAGCACTTAGCTTTCTTCACCTCTTTCTGTCCTTAGAAGCTTCCTTTTATACTCACTCAGAGGATCTAGGAGAAACATCTTCATTGGACGGAATGAAAAGGAGAAGTCTTGTTGAAAAGACAACATAACCTTTTCTGCACTTTTCTGAAAAGCAGACTTGTCTTCATATGTGCAGAACTTTTGTCTTTTTACTTTGTCTACTGTTGCATTGCCTTTAACTAATTTAGGAATGTCAACTTTGCGTTTTTCTTCCTTGTAAAGGCCTATTTTGATATAAGAAAGAGGTCTGTCACCCTTTTTCAAATATCCTTTTGTCTTCATGTTACAGAACAGCTTGGACAGGCTTAGCAGTTCTGTTTTCCACTTTGTCTTTGACTTTGTAAACTGATCTTGTAGTCAACAACAATACATGATGACTTGGAAACTTATTCCTTAAAGTGTTTAGCCTGTTCACAAAGAACAGAACACTTTAAAAGTGCCCAAGCTGCTCATCAGTGTAGAGCCGCGTAGACAGTTTATGTCCAGCCTGTTCAGCAGACAGAACAGCTTGGACAAACTGTCTTAGTTGCAACACATGCAACACATAGAACAGCTTATGACTAATATTGCAAATTATTTTCAGGCTTTAATAAGGCATATAACAGGCCTTAACTTTAACCTTCAAACGCATCAACAGGTTTGATTATAAATCTCCCCCTCAGATGTAGAACAGGTTTGACTGAGGCCTTTTTGTGCCTAACAACTTTTGTATAGTCACCAAGTATTTATCATCAAGGGAGGCTTCAATGTGAGGTAATAAACTTTTAAGTTCTGTCACTAATCTTGTATTGTTGTTAAAATGTCAAATTAAAGCTCAAAATATGTGATAATCAATATTTATAATCCATTTAATAACCGTACAAGGTGTGTGTGTGTATACATGTGTGTGTATATATATATATACATATATATATATATATATATATATATATATATATATATATATATATATATATATATATATATATATATATATATATATATATATATATATATATATATATGCATGTATGTATATATATATATATATGCATATCTGTGAGTGTGAGAGTGGGATTTTAATATTGAACAAGATTTTAGAAAATTTATCTAATCAAATTATAATATATGTGTCGAGATAAACTATGGATTTATCTGAATCGAACCATTTAGAGTTGAAAGTGAATAAGTAATATTATAGGTGGTGAAGACAAATATTTTACCAATAAAATAGGAGAGTGACATTTGAATAACGAGTTTTGATATCAAGAATATAGTTGGCTATCGTGGTGATTGTCAAAGTGAACAAGTTGGTGTTAGCTACTTTGGAACTTCTGAATTGTGCAAACAATGTGAGTAACAATGTTGTGAATTCATAACCGTGTGTATCCTTATCATTTGTCATTATCATTATCCCTTGATAATCTCATGCTCATCGTATAAGTTTACAAGCAACCTTCTATGATTCATATGATTCGTTTCTGTGTTTATTCGTGGGTGTCGTCCCTTTCAACATACATGCATGATATGATATATAATAACTGTGATGTTACTTCGTGTGGAAAAAACAGATACTGTAGGGAGTGCCGTCTACTTGAAATATTGTCTAGGAGAGTTGTCCTCCTACGAATACATACAAGTTGGGGTGCCGCCCCCTACTTAATACTCGTGGAAGTGTCGTCTTCCATTCTTTTATTTATAGTTTCATTTTCCATACATATGCACTTTATGCTTTCATCTTGTTACTCGTTAGGCCGTAGGCTTACCCCGTTTGGGAAATTACTTTTCAGGTCGAAGCAAAGGTAAAGGCCCGATGGCCTATTGATTCTGAATAGCACGAAGGATACCTAAAGATGTGGATTTTTCTAGAAGACTTATTTCCACTAGTGCCACCTTATGATGTTTTGGGTCGGGTAAACTGTCTGATCAATAGTTGGCATGTAATGTATTAGTATTTTGACTTATGTTGTATTTCGTCTGACTTGACATTTGACTTTAAATAATTGTTTAATGACTATCGATGAAAAGTTTTAAATTATCCTGTATTTTTGGAGGTAATAACTTTACGGATCCTGTGTTAGTTCTTATAAATTTGGACAGGTGTTTCAATATCGTATCAAAGCAATGGTGTAAGTGAATTTAGCGGCCTTTAGGTGCTTAGTCTTAATCCTAGAAACTGCATGATCAGTATTAGCCTAGGCAATGATATATACGGGATAAGACCATAAGTAGTGTTGGTACACCTTGTGTGACGATAGCAGTATAGATATGTAATAGATAGTCATATATAATAAATGAGGCTTTATTAATACAAGTTATGTGTGTTAATTCATGTTTGTGTATGATGTCTGCATTTGCATGTTAAGTTGTAGAGTAACAAGTTAAGTTCTAGACTGTCAAGTTAAGTTCTAGACTATGATGTTAAGTTCTAGAAGGTGCGGATAAGTTCTAGACTGTGAAGATAAGTTCTAAGGCTAAGCCTCGAACTTAAGCCAACCCAGACGAACTTAGTAAAGCTATGTTCGTAGGGTATTGGGCATGTTCGTGGGCTTGGGCCTAAATGAACTTAACTGGTTTAATTAGAATTAATCTGATTTATTTTACAATCTTTGAGTAATACGTTTTTTAGAGCTCGTATAGTGCACGTACGATCTAGAAAGCATTTCAAAGAGTTTCTTGGAGCAATACATCGTGTGTGGTCATTTATTACATCGGCTAACATCGTGTTCGGCTCCGTGTTTCATGTGTGATCGATTCGTTAAGCATCTAACGGGGATTCTGCACTCGTTAGACAGCGTCGCGTCAATATCAGATCCGTAGACGTGGTGACCTTACAAGTGGTATCAGAGCCTTCGTGATTGTTCTTCGTGTTCATCGCGTTTGGTGAACATTCATATGGTTTCTTGACGTTTTTACCGGATAAGTCACGTATTTTCAAAGTTTTCAGCGTGTTTATGCAACTTTATTGAAAAACGTTCATCTTGGTTCATATTTTCAGTCGAAATCATTGTTTTTCATCCTAAAAACATTGATTTAATCCGAAAAATTGAAAAAGTTGAATTTTTGGTGTTTTCTCGAACTTGCGGCGGTCGAACATAAGGGGTGTATTAAGGTTCTTCGAACTTGGGAGAATACGCTCCTCTCGAACTTGTTTTTAGGGTTTCTCGAAGTTGATCTGGTTCAAACTTGTCAGGGAATTCAAACTTGTCAGGGATTCGAATTTGTTAGGTTTCGAGCTTGGTTGGAATTCAAACTTGACTTGGTTTGAACTTTTCAGTCGAATTTGACAAATTCGAACTTGTCAGAAGAATTAGAGTTTCTCGAACTTGCAGGCTTTCGATCTTGTTGATTTCGAACTTAATACTTAAACAAATTTAGTTTTTAAAACAAATTTTATCTTGAATTTATACGAACTTAATTATGTCCGTAAGATTTGTTAAATTTATTTTAAAATTAAATTGTTTAAGTTCGAAAACAAAAGATTTTAAAAGGATGTCAAGTTTACATAAGTATATGGAAATGGACCATGAGGTGGGCAAATCTAATACACCACCCAAGCTGATGAAAATAGAAGACTATTATTAGTGGAAGGACAGATTTGCAGACTTCGCGAGATTCAACGACATGCGTACGTGGATATGCATAGACAAAGGCTACATTTCCCCAACACAAGAACTTGAGGGTCGATTAAAGGTTTTGTCGTATCAATATATGAAAGATGACGACAAGAAGATTTATGAAGCCGAGAATCGAGTACTATCATTAATTAGAATGGCACTACCTTTGGAAATTATGCACACTTTCAGAAATCATAGAACTTCTAAACAGCTCTGGGAAGGTTTAGAGAAGATATGTGAGGGAAATCGTAGGGTAAGAAAGGGGAGGACGGAGATGTTAAAGCAGCAATTTGCGATATTGAAGGTGCTGAAGAATGAGACCTTGGATGAAACGATTACTAGATTCTATCACCTACTACCAGAATTTTATAATCACGGTGTTGAGTATCAAGAAACAGAAAAGATAGAGAAACTTCTAGATGCTTTACCAGCGAAGTGGGAGATGTACACTACACTGAAAAAGCATGAAGAAAAGTTTGAGACTCTCACTCTGGAAGGAGTCATCGGGACGTTGAGGTCCTACAACTTCAAGTTGCAGAAGAAGGAAAGGGAATTTGAACAAGTACAAGATCCTGAAATGTACTTCGGGAAGTCAAAGTCATCAACTTCTAGTGAACTAAAGTCTGGGGCCACAACATTCTTTTCTGGAGAAGAGTCATACTAGTTGAAGCTGAAGAATCTGGTACAAGAGCTTTCTTAGGCTTTTCTAAACCGGAAGAAAAACCACAACACTCAGTATCAACTTCTCAAGGTTATACCAAGATGCCTATGAGCGCTAAATCAGTAGAAGATCATCTAAATCTTCTAGTTTCATTTGTAGCAGCTTACGACAACTACGTTCAAGGCAAAATAAACGATCCAGCTCTGAGGGAAGAGGACTACGATCAGGTAGATCCGGACGACTTGGAGCAGATGGACCTACAATGGCAACTGGCCATGGTAACGCAATTGGTCAAGAGATTCATGTAGAGAACGGGTAGGAATCTTAGTGTGAGTAACAATGTTGGTTTTGACAAGTCAAAGGTGAAATGCTACAATTGTCAAGGACTGGGGCATTTTCGCAGAGACTGTCAACGGCCAATGGTTGAGAGTTATCAGAATCAGAATCAAGGAAGACAGCATTCTGGTGGTTCAGGGAATCAAGCTGTGATAGCTGGTCTGTTAACGAACGTATCTTCTAACAGACAGCTATATGGTACATATGATTGGAGTACTCATCTGGAGTCAAATGCTAGAGCTTTTATGGCTGAGGTAACTGAGACTGATGAAAGAGCTGAAGCAGAAAAGGAGGACACCCAGCAGTCCGATTCAATTCCTTTGATATTACAAAAATCTGAGGAGCAAACCACTCTAGAGTTTGCAGCTCAAATGGCTAACGTGGAATCATATAAAAGGTAACTCTTAACTTTTCTACGTTTCATGATTTACGCGTTTTATGTGCTACATTAATTGATAGATTAAATATTGTGCTAGAAACTCATAAATACATGAGGGGCTCAAATCCAGTCATTAAAATCTGACAATGCTAGTCTTCTAGATATTAAGGAAGATTTAAGGGCCAAGATGAAAGTTGATGCTCAGGATGTAATAATTCTAAAAGATAAATTGAGTGAACAATGTGTTAGGTTAGAACTAATGTATAAGCATGTAGAATCATTGACCAAAGAAATCACCCTTAAAGATGTAGAACTAGCTGAAGCTAGAGTTAAGGTTGCAGAGACAATATTAAACTTGAAAAGTTTAGGAACTCATCCCTAAATCTAGGTAAAATCTTATACGCACAGAGACAGTCTAAAAAACCAGTGGGTCTAGGTTATCTGGCTACTCCTCTGTGACACCCTTGCCACATTAACCACCATTTACAGTATACCCAGGATTAATCACCAACGAATAATTACATAATGATCTGATAGCTTGAACTACAGTGCGGAAGCATAAAATACAAAATAAAATAAAACAAATTTGTGTCCAACACCCTACGGTGCTACATAGGTTACACATCTAAGTCTACAACTTCAGAAGTATTACATTATCCCCAAATTTATTACAACAGTAATTTCATAACCAAATACCAAGTTAAACCGTAGAAGTCTTCAAATACTTCAACAAACGTCCTAGTTAGATGGTCCCGCAGCGGATTTCCCCCTTTTCCTGTAAAAATGTAACAACTGAAGGGGTAAGCTAAAGCTTAGTGAATACCATATGATTTTACACATTCTACAAATCATTATGATGCCACCCAGGGTAACCGCGGTAACACATACCGTATACCCCACACGTACTCCAAGTACGCAAATCTGAGCCGCAGCTCCTTCGAGTTGACACTCGGCATAAGAAAACCAACCATCTGAGGCAGACATTACATCGGGGATGACTTACTGTCTAGCCTGACCACAGAGGTGTCAAACTCTTGGTCATATAGCACAGTAACATCAGAGTACAGATGCGACCACGCAGGTCCATCGAAAGGATGCACAACAAATGAATGGACATGCAACAAGTATGAATGTGCATCAATACATATACGCAAGTTAGTAGAGTTCCAAACGAATATGAAACAACATGCCTCAGCAGGCAATGCAAACATAATGCAGATGCAGCAATGTTAAAATCAAAGGTACTCACAGTGGGTGCGTTATTATCTTTATTCAAATTTTATTTCTCCTCGGGCTTTCAACCGGATCACAAAGTACCCCACTGTGGGTTAAACAACACCACAAGGGACCTGTTACATTTCCATAATAAAATCATATCATACACATGTTCCTCAACAAATGTACATCAAGTCGTTCAATTTAAAAGGGTTACAACATTTAGATCCGTTATCCGAAACTCACATTTAAATCTCATCACTCGAGGTGTTATTATTCCCAATTAACCCTCCTTTATTTACCGTAATATGTTACAAAAGTTATCTCAAAAGTATGTTCAATGGTCCATAAATTCGGGTCCTTAATAACCTCATCCGAATTACACATGCACAGCATAGAACTCGCCGAGTTCCCCATAGAACTCGCCGAGTTCATGTCCGAATTTTGGATCCTCAGCCGGATTTCGGACACATCCGAAGTACATTGACCCATCCGAATTCGGGTCCATCCGAGTTCGGTTCTTTATTTGATTTCGGTCCCAACTAAGTTCGGGTCACATCCGAATTCGGGTCCCAACCGAATTCGGATCCAACACTTATGAATTTTTGAAGATTTGTTCATATGTTCTTGAGAACTCGCCGAGTTCCCCTTGAACTCGCCGAGTTCACTTGCAGATATGCAGGTCGCAACTTACGGATTTTACTCAAACATTTCCAAAACTTAATTTTAACAACATGCAATCATTTATAATGTTTTACAATCATTATTGGGGTATTTCTACATCATATTCCCTATCTAAAACATGCTAATCAGTCCAGATTTAAACCAAAAACGAGTAAAAACCTCAAGAACACAAAAATTCACAAAATCTCAGATTTCTTACCGTTTAGGACGATTCAAAGGTTGATTCTTGTTTCCAATCCTTCAGGGAACTTCAATTGATGATTCTCAACTGTTATATCATACATGCAATCACAAATCTTCAGATTCTAATTCCGAATTTTTTTTGGATCTTTATTCTTAAAAATAAAACCTCAAACTTGAAACTAATTTATTACCTTTTTATCCTCTTGAATCCACTTGAATTCAGATTTAATCCACGAATTTGTCTTCACGTAATCGATTTTTAACAGAATTTTTTTAGAGAGATATAGAGAGCTTGATAGAGAGAGAAAGTAGAGAGAGGTTGATTTTCATTCAAAATGAAAGACTTGGACCTTTTATTCTCATCTTCCAACTTTGGCACCTTTAGCCCCTCAATTTATCTGGTTCCATTAAATACTGAGTTTCATCATAATTTTCATCATCAATAACCTTTTAATAATCATACTTAATAACTAAAAGTTGAAATTCTCAATTCCTTAATTTCTTAAAATAGCAACCAACTTTTTAAATATCCAGATACATAATCATTTTTCATAAATCAAATTAATTATATTCCTTACGAAATCTAACTAAATATCCTCACATTATGATATTAAAATTTTTAGGATGTTACAGCATGGGCTCCACCACGCTCAAACTTCGTCCTCGAAGTTATTTGAATTCAAACGTACTTATACTTACTCGTCGTATCGGCTTTTGTCTCTCAAATGTGATCTATTTCTTTGGGATGCTTCCAACGTATCAGTACCATTTTATTTTCTTTGTTTCTTAACTTCTTTACTTTCATATCCATAATATTTTTCCGGCTTTTCAACATATACTACCACCTTTCTTGAATTTCTAATTCAGTATAGTCAACCTAATCTTCATTACCAGTTGTGAAAATTTCATAAAACTTTCCACATGAAACACCAAGTGTTATTTCGATATTTCCTTATGTAATTCCCAATGAGATAACAGATTCCTAACTTTTCTGTTATTCTAAATGAGCCAACACACCTCATTGGTGATATTAACAAATATGCTCCATCGTTTACCTCAAAGTTGATTAATTTAGGTGTCTCATCATTATAACTCTTCTTTTCATATCACAGACTCAGCAATCAGAGTCCTTTCAATTTCTTTCCAACATGTAGAGGTTCTACATTTCCTCCCTTACAAAACTTTACACGGTGTTCTCTTGATTTTTAACATGATAACCAATGTTATACAATAATTCCATCAAAGTAATTGATCTTTTCAGGTGGTACTTAAATCCAAAATATATGATCTCATCATGTATTCCAATGTGAAAATAGTCCATTCATTTTGACCATCTGTCGGGGTCGATAAACTGTACTCATAGCTATATGTGTACCTGATCCCACTTGTAAAGTAAACCAAGAGTTGAAAATGAACCGACTCTTCCAATCAAACATAATCGATTTTAGAGCACCATAAAAATAATAACCTTACTCACGCAAATCTGTGCAAGTCTTCCAAATAATAACTTTCTCGAGTTGGTATATACATACCCATTTAAATCAGCCTGTCTACAATTTACCAATTGTAGAAAATTTCTTAAATCTGTAATACTGCAAGACAACTTCTAACTTCTCAATCGCTAAACTTTTAGCGGAATCCTCCGAGATCTCAACTCCAGAAATCACATACTACAAAATATAACCCATTGTAATCAAAACTCACGATTTGACATATTTTACTTTACACTTACACCAAAATATCATCGATAATTACAATTACCAATTCCTCCAACATTGTTATACAAATCCCTATTCATAATGTCCATAAAACAGCTGGGGTGTTAATCAATCAAAATGTCGTGACCAGAGACTCGTAGTGCTCATAAATATTCCTGAAAGCCAATTTCAGTACATTCCCTCTTCGGTCCTCAACTAATCATATCCCATTTGTAGATCAATCTTAGAAAAATAATTAGCTCTCATGTAGCTAATTGAATGATTATCATTTCCCGGCAGCGGATATTTATTTATTATAGTCAATTTGTTCAAATCACTTTAATCTATACACATTCAGTAGATACAAGACAGTATGAAAAACAAACTTTTGGGAGAAGCTCCAGGGATCAAGTCAACACAGAATTTCACTTGTCTTTCAGGTGCCACACCAGACAAGTCTTCCAGAAACACATATGGAAACATTTGGGACAACAGGCGCATCGGCCACAATTTTCTCTTCAATCTTGGCATCAATAGCATATTCCATACAAGACTCACAGCCCTAAGCAATCAGCTTTCGGGACCTAACAATCATCAGTAGACATTGATCCCTACTTCTCCAATTCCCATATATACAAAGCTCCCGCCCCTCCGGCGTAGTTATCTTTATTATTCCTTCATTGCAAACTACATGCGTCTCATCACATATATACAACCAATTCATTCCAATTATCATATCAAATCGCTGATCTCTTATTGGAATTAAGTCAAGATTGAAGACTACCTCTTCAATCACTAAAGTACAATCATGATACACATGATCTACGTTAACTATTTTGTTACTTAACAGTTTCAACATTAATCACAATAGACAATCTTTAGACCAAGGCATCTACACTTGTTGAGCAAAAGTAGTAGATACAAATAATCAGTCGTCACTAAAATCATACACTACTCATGATCACCTCCGAATCCTCCTTAGATTTTGGATCATAGTATTAGACTTTTCTTTGCTATATCAGCAAATTTCATTAGTGTCCAAAGTCTCTTTAAACTTTTTATGGTTGATTAAATCACCATTTCATTAAGTATCATACCCTCATTTCGATTAATTATACTTCTCATACATTTCTTAATTTACACTTCGCATTGTATATTTCAATTTCTCTTTTAAAATTAGCATGTATCTTCCATGTATTATCATACCCTTGTATGCTTTCTCCATAATCTCTAGATTTGCTTTCCTCATATAATATTCATATATACCAATATTGAAACAGTCTCTTTGATTCCAACTACATCAAAATTCTCACGAACAATTCGAATCCTGTTGTTCTTAACCACAACCCTTTTTAAGTCGAAATATCAACACAGTGTAACATACAGTTTCTCTTAATAAAAGCTAATGCTACATAGTTTATGATAACAATTACAAGTTGTTATCAATCCTTCAACATATCATATATAAGACTAATACAATTAATTTCCAATTCTTTAACCCATTATGGTCAAACTTAAACTTTATTACAACTTTAAAACTCGTTCATAAATTCCATGATATTTATAGCATCTTTTCCAATTCAAAACTTCAAAATACATCTTGGCTATTCATCTAATGCCTATTTATATACTCGAGTATTCTCATACACAAACATGATTATACCTATATAAATAACATTTCATATTACTCAAGTTCATATTAACTTCAGAATCATAAAACTTCGATGAAATATTACATATAGAATTCTTAAAGTACTCTTCTAACTCCGTAATTTAAGGTACATAAGTTATAACAATAGTCTCATAGATCTCATTTCCTTTGTTGAACTCTTCATCCATAGTTTCATCATGTAATGTTAGTACATGCTAATTCTTTGTTCGAAATCTGCAAGTTCTGCTAAAATGACCCACCTTTCCACATTTATAACAAGCATCGGCCTTCCTTGGACACTTGTCAGCCTTATGTCCAAATTGGTTACAATGTCGACATCTTTTATATCTATCACGTTTATTTGTTCTTGACCTCAAATACGGTCCATTTAGTTCATCTCCTCCAGAATTTGCAATCTTCCCTATAGCTTTTTCTTCATGTTCAACATGTGGTACAATATCAGGCTCACCATATTGCCTACTAAACAACAGCTTGAATTGTTCCCAACTAAAGGAAGTAATTAATTCTGATCCCAATTCTTTTTCCCAACAGTTCCACCATTCCTTGGCTTGTCCAATCAATTGATCCTTAGCCAAAAATGCCTTGTACTCATCCTTACAATTCATCTCCGTAAAGATTTGTTCCATAATTGTAATCCATATTTCTGTTTCCTCAATTCTCAGAGATCCAGAGAATGTTGGTGGTTGCCAGTCCTTGAATGATCTAATTACATATTTCATGTAATTCTCATCAATTCCGGTTTCATAATCAATCTTTTCCTTGCCCTTGTCTTTATGTTTCGCTTTATTCCTAAGGTTTATGTCATCCACAACATGATTCCTTTCATGTTCCCTCTTTTCTTTTCTCTTGTCTTCTTTTCTTTTAGCTTTGACCTCATCTCGAGCCCGAAACTGATCTTGAATCATTCTGTTTTGTTCTGCCATCATTGATAGCATCATTTCCCTCGTTTCTCGTGGCGTCATTCCTCCTCCAGACATGTTCTGAAATATAAAACATATAAATCTTTTAGTGATCCCATCACATTGTTAACTACAACACATGTTGTCCCGTATGGAAGTCACTTTCCTAAAAAAACACTAGATCATATCCTATCTTAGTTCAGATCATTACTTACAATCACTACATATCATCACTTAATGTTTGAGACCAAGACCTCACGGACACTTGAATCTCAAACTACTGCTCTGATACCATAAGCTGTGACAACCTTGCCACATTAACCACCATTTACAGTATACCCAGGATTAATCACCAACGAATAATTACATAATGATCTGATAGCTTGAACTACAGTGCGGAAGCATAAAATACAAAATAAAATAAAACAAATTTGTGTCCAACACCCTACGGTGCTACATAGGTTACACATCTAAGTCTACAACTTCAGAAGTATTACATTATCCCCAAATTTATTACAACAGTAATTTCATAACCAAATACCAAGTTAAACCGTAGAAGTCTTCAAATACTTCAACAAACGTCCTAGTTAGATGGTCCCGCAGCGGATTTCCCCCTTTTCCTGTAAAAATGTAACAACTGAAGGGGTAAGCTAAAGCTTAGTGAATACCATATGATTTTACACATTCTACAAATCATTATGATGCCACCCAGGGTAACCGCGGTAACACATACCGTATACCCCACACGTACTCCAAGTACGCAAATCTGAGCCGCAGCTCCTTCGAGTTGACACTCGGCATAAGAAAACCAACCATCTGAGGCAGACATTACATCGGGGATGACTTACTGTCTATCCTGACCACAGAGGTGTCAAACTCTTGGTCATATAGCACAGTAACATCAGAGTACAGATGCGACCACGCAGGTCCATCGAAAGGATGCACAACAAATGAACGGACATGCAACAAGTATGAATGTGCATCAATACATATACGCAAGTTAGTAGAGTTCCAAACGAATATGAAACAACATGCCTCAGCAGGCAATGCAAACATAATGCAGATGCAGCAATGTTAAAATCAAAGGTACTCACAGTGGGTGCGTTATTATCTTTATTCAAATTTTATTTCTCCTCGGGCTTTCAACCGGATCACAAAGTACCCCACTGTGGGTTAAACAACACCACAAGGGACCTGTTACATTTCCATAATAAAATCATATCATACACATGTTCCTCAACAAATGTACATCAAGTCGTTCAATTTAAAAGGGTTACAACATTTAGATCCGTTATCCGAAACTCACATTTAAATCTCATCACTCGAGGTGTTATTATTCCCAATTAACCCTCCTTTATTTACCGTAATATGTTACAAAAGTTATCTCAAAAGTATGTTCAATGGTCCATAAATTCGGGTCCTTAATAACCTCATCCGAATTACACATGCACAGCATAGAACTCGCCGAGTTCCCCATAGAACTCGCCGAGTTCATGTCCGAATTTCGGATCCTCAGCCGGATTTCGGACACATCCGAAGTACATTGACCCATCCGAATTCGGGTCCATCCGAGTTCGGTTCTTTATTTGATTTCGGTCCCAACTAAGTTCGGGTCACATCCGAATTCGGGTCCCAACCGAATTCGGATCCAACACTTATGAATTTTTGAAGATTTGTTCATATGTTCTTGAGAACTCGCCGAGTTCCCCCTGAACTCGCCGAGTTCACTTGCAGATATGCAGGTCGCAACTTACGGATTTTACTCAAACATTTCCAAAACTTAATTTTAACAACATGCAATCATTTATAATGTTTTACAATCATTATTGGGGTATTTCTACATCATATTCCCTATCTAAAACATGCTAATCAGTCCAGATTTAAACCAAAAACGAGTAAAAACCTCAAGAACACAAAAGTTCACAAAATCTCAGATTTCTTACCGTTTAGGACGATTCAAAGGTTGATTCTTGTTTCCAATCCTTCAGGGAACTTCAATTGATGATTCTCAACTGTTATATCATACATGCAATCACAAATCTTCAGATTCTAATTCCGAATTTTTTGGGTCTTTATTCTTAAAAATAAAACCTCAAACTTGAAACTAATTTATTACCTTTTTATCCTCTTGAATCCACTTGAATTCAGATTTAATCCACGAATTTGTCTTCACGTAATCGATTTTTAACAGAATTTTTTTAGAGAGATATAGAGAGCTTGATAGAGAGAGAAAGTAGAGAGAGGTTGATTTTCATTCAAAATGAAAGACTTGGACCTTTTATTCTCATCTTCCAACTTTGGCACCTTTAGCCCCTCAATTTATCTGGTTCCATTAAATACTGAGTTTCATCATAATTCTCATCATCAATAACCTTTTAATAATCATACTTAATAACTAAAAGTTGAAATTCTCAATTCCTTACGAAATCTAACTAAATATCCTCACATGATGATATTAAAATTTTTAGGATGTTACATCCTCCACCGTTCAACAATAACTATGTGCCTCAACCTCAGGATAAGACCACAGAAACGGGTGAATCAAAGGTAGCAACTGAAACTGAAACTGTAAGGTAACAACAACTAAGGTGTCAACCACAAGCCCTAAGATTAAGAAAGTTAAGTTTGTGCAGTCTACTAGTGACACCAAACTAGAAGAGGCAAAAATTATAAGTGATAATCATCAAGAGGTTGTAAACAATGTAGTTGAACCAAAAGAACATGACACTAGTGAGACACCTAAGTCAAAGGGTACATATAAAAAGCCAATTGATAAAATGTCTTGCTTCAGATGTGATGAGAAAGGTCATGTTGCGTCTAGTTGTCCCTATAAGAAAGTAGAGTCCACATCGATAGTAGGGAAACAAGACCAACCAGCCTTAAAGTCAGTACCTAGTATTGTAAGTACAAGTAGTTCTAAAAATACTGAGAAGAATTTGAATGCAACACCAGGTGTAAGTGCTAAACAAATACCAGTGTCGGTCATACAGAATGAAGTGATTAGGACTAAATCACCGAATAGAGTCCTTAGTCAATCTAGGTCAGGACCACAACCAGTCTATAGGAGTACTACACCTAAGAGGAGTTACACTCAAGTTTGGTCACATACCCCTAACAGATATCAGACACTAGGAAGAGCCCAGGGATATAACAGTGAAATGCACTATAAAAGAAATTATTTTAGGGCTCCACCGCTAACGACAGCCCAAAGGCCTAGAGTGAATATTTGTCACTCAACACCACAACATGTTCTTAATAAAAAACCCAGGTCACCTGAAAGAAGAGATGGGTATTTAAAAGATTTCAAGTATGTGGATGAGAATGGTATTACCAAGTCAGTAATGGCTTGGGTTCCCCATGATAACTAACTTGTTTTCTTTCATGTGCAGGAGTTAACTACAGGTCTTAACAACAAATGGTTCGTCGACAGTGGTTGCTCTCGTCACATGACTGGGGAAAGAAGTCTACTGACGGACTTCAAGGGTGGGAATAAGGGATTTGTGTCATTTGTTGGGAATAAAGGAGGAAATATTACTCGAACAGGAGTACTCACTAATGGGACAATCAATCTTGATCAAGTCTACCATGTAGATAAACTTGATCACAATCTCATTAGTGTCACTCAGATATGTGATAAGCAAAATTCAGTCATCTTTACTGAAAAAGAGGCGTTAGTGCTAAAGCCGGGATTCAACATACCTGAAGAGTGGATTATGATGAGAGCCCCAAGGGTGAATGATCTGTACATGATGGACATGAATTTATATCATCGAAGGGAACGATTTGTCTATTATCTAAAGCTTTAGAGTCCGAATCTCTATTGTGGCACAAACGTATGGCACACTTGCATTTAAGGAAGATGAACTTCATCACGAAAAATGGCCTTGTGCAAGGTGTTCGATTGAAGAGTTTTCAGTTTGAAGACAAGTGTGTATCGTGCAAAAAAGGAAAACATCATAAGAAGTCACACAAGTCAAAGACTCAAAACTCAATCGCTTCCACCTTCGATTTGCTGCATATGGATCTCTTCGGTCCAATCAACAAAAGGAGTATAGGTGGTAGTTGGTTCTTTTTGGTTATTACTGACGATTACTCACGTTTCTCTTGGGTTTTATTTTTTAAGTACAAAGGACGAGACAACAGGCACGCTGATTGGGTTCTTAGACCAAGTCGAGAACTCATACGGGAAAAGGGTAAAATGTATCAGGAGTGATAATGGAACAGAGTTTAAGAATGCAGTAATTGGTGTATATTTCCTAACTAAAGGCATAGTGCATCAATTTAGTGCATCTTATGAGCCACAACAAAATGGGGTGGCAGAACGTAAGACCAGGACTTTGATTGAGGCAGCAAGGACTATGCTCTCGGATTCAAAGCTTCTACCATGTTTTCGGGGGAGGCAGTGTATACCGCTTGTCATGTATTAAAAAGAGTCCTTACTGTCAAATCAATGAACAAAACCTGTTATGAAGTTCTGAATAAAAGACCACCGAATTTAACTGGCTTTGAACCGTTTGGGGTGCCATGAACTTTATTGAAAACAAAACATCAACCTAAGTTTGGTGAAAACGCTGATGAAGTATACTTTCTAGGTTTTGTTCCTAATTCACCAAACAAGAGGGTTTTTAATAAAACAAATGGTACAGTCCGAAATTATGTTTAACATTGATGTAACAAGTTATTCACATTAACCCCAAAATGGTCCAGAATGGTTATGTGATTATGACTCAGTGTTTGAATCATTTAACATTCCTTTTAGTGAAAATGCAGGTACTGTGGAAAACGACTTCTCAACCTTAAATCTCAACGACGAGGGTGAAGGTTTTCCAAATACATGCATTCCAACAACATCTGAGAATACAACGACAGAAGATGGGTCTCCAACAAATAATGAACATGAGTTACCTACGGATGAGAATCAGACAAGTAATTCTACCTTAGAAGATAGTGATCATGAGGAGGAAGTTGTTCCGTCTGAAGTCACATCTCCAGTAGGCGAAATAGGATCAAATTTAGGAGATAATCTTCAAGTTGATGAAATTGAGACATCGAGAATAAATAAGGATCATCAGATTGAGGACATCATTGGGAATTCGAATGCCGATATGAGAACTAGAATTAGTGTGAATAATAACACAGTGCTATTATCGATGATCAATGACTCCGAGGCGTGTCACACATGTTTATACTCCTGTTTCATTTCACAAAAAGAGCCAAAGAATGAGCAAATGGTTCTGAAAGACAATTCTTGGGTTGAAGCTATGCAAGAGGAACTTTCACAGTTCAGAAAGCTTGAAGTATGGGAGTTAATGCCTTTGCCTCGTGGCGAAGTTGCTATAGGGACCAAATGGGTCTTTAAGTGCAAGGGACGATCGGGGCATCGTTACTCGTAACAAGGCAAGACTTGTGGTCAAAGGGTTCAACCAAGAAGAAGGGATAGATTATAACGAAGTGTTTGCACCAGTGGTGAGGCTTGAGTCTATTCGATTGTTTCTAGCGTTCGCGTCCTTCAAATGGTTTAAGGTATATCAACTTGGCGTCAAGGTGTCTCCTTGTATGGAAAGGTGAAGGAGTTTGTGTATGCCCAGCAACCGCCAGGGTTTACTAATCCCAAGTAACCTGACAGAGTATATCGACCTTGATAACGCTTTGTATGGATTGCATGAGGCACCTAGGGCTTGGTATGAGACACTGTCTACTCACCTCTTAGACAATGGGTTTGAGAGAGGGAGAATTGATAGTACGGTATTCGTTAAGAGGAAAGGTGAAGACTTTATACTGGTACAAGTTCACGTGAATGACATCATCTTCGGGTCGTCTAATGAACAAATGTGTAAGGATTTTAAGAAGGTCATGAAGTCTAAGTTTCAGATGAGTGCGATGGGAGAGTTGACCTTCTTTCTCGGTTTACAGGTTGAACAATGAAAGGAGGAAATGTTTATTGATCAGACGAAGTATGTCTGTGATATTTTAGAACGCTTTGGGATGGAAGGAACAAAGCTAACAGCACACTTCAGTACTCCGATACAAGTCAATCACAATCTCGGACGGGGTACAGATAGTGATACTGATGTGGATTCGACATTATATCGGGCCATGATCGGGTCACTCATGCATTTAACTTCTTCTCTACCTGATATAATGTTTGCTGTTTGTATTTGTGCCATGTTCCAAGATAATCCAAAGGAAATACACATGAAAGCTATGAAGCGGATTCTAAGATACCTAAAGTCGCAACCAAAGCTGGGACTTCGGTATCATGCTGATGGAGATCTCGAATTGGAGACTTACATGGATTCAGACTATGGAGGGTGTAGCTTGAACAGAAAGTCAACAACTGGAGGCTGTCAGTTCCTTGGAGGGAGACTAGTATCCTGGCAATGCAAGAAACAAACTTCGATAGCCGTGAAACACACATACAACAATAATACATATTTAAGTGTAATTAACAATAATTAATATATCAATACTTGCGGAATTAGGGTAGAATTAAAAATTTTACACAAATGCGTCATAAGTGATGCATCCGAATAACAACTATTAAATCTACAAGGTTACAGGTCATGATCCTGCAAACGAATAGTCAAGACCAAAAGGTCGACTAACCCAAACCCAACACAATCACCAAAGCATACCGTTGGTCTCGAGTGTACAATCTTTGACAACAAAGAAGAATAAGTACTTCCCGCCCGATAGCTCAAAGCCTGAAAAAGTTAACAACTAAAAGGGGTAAACAACAAAAGTTGTTTAGTGAATTCTAAGATTAATATAAGTAAAAATTACACGATAACCATGTCTATCCAACTCATATTTCCCATCAACCAAAATATAAAAAGCCAATGATGGTTAATGCCAAATTAGAATGGGATCACCTCATCCTCGTTGAGGACTATCGGTGTCCCACATCAATGATTGATCTATCAGGATTCACAATAAGATGCCTCACCTCACAGGGGGCTATTGGCTTTCTAAACTATTACTCCATTGCACTTCATTTCATTTAGGAATATTAGCATTCCTGATGTTTCACATTGCTTTATGTTCCGCTGTCACCGCCAGGCCTAGACGAGTCAAGGTGGGGAACCAAATCAAATCATGGGATCCACTACACTGCTCATCATAGTCGAGCCGAAGTGGGGATCCCAACGAATGTCATAGTAGCACGTTGTAACGCTTTTACATAGTCGCCATTCAAAGTTGGCACATTACATTACCAGTGTATGTACTGCTAATGACACAAATCAAAGGTGATGGCAAACATGCTTGCGGCCCAACCTGTCATAATCATCACCACGAAGGCGGCCTGTTGCCGTCCTCACATGATGCCAACACCGCCACTAGGATATAACTCATGCTTGCGGCCCAACGTGTCAAATAATCATCGCAAGCAGGTGGCCCGTTGCCGTCCTCACATGAGATAATCCCATCCCAATCCAATAACCACATACCCCATGGTCGTCTATGGTTCCCTATCAAAGTCGGGTGTGGTATTGCCTCTAGCAAAGTACGAGGTTGTCCCTATCAAAGTCGGGACTTTCGACAATTCAAATATGTTGGCCATCTGGCATCCAACGGGGCCAGGAATATTGCATGGACATCCAAAGGGGTCCAAAATGTATATCCCAACAAATTAGGGTTCAATATGACTCATGCGAGTCTATAATGGTCGATAAGACCAATTAAAGAAACCACCCACGTGGTTTTACTAACCGTTCTTTAATAACGGTTCAAATATATCATCAGGGTGGTTTGACATTACTAATAAACCTACCTGTTAAATAGTCCTTTATCGTCATTCATAAACAATTAGATTGTCACGGAGGTGACCCAATATAAAATTAAAGGAGTCATGCATATATCTCAACTAGTATTAATCAGTCACAAAAGTGATTAGTCCAACCTACGAGGTCATCACACATAAATTGCCATCTTCCAACAATTGTTATTCATACATATAAGCATTTAGGCATACCATAGGTATTGCATGTTAAACTAATCCACAACAATGTCAACTAGCATGGCAATTCTCTTTTCAATATATGATGCATGACAACATGTTCAATAAGGCTACAATAAATCCACCTATAGCATGTGAATATGCATGACCAAGTAGCATGATATTAACAAAGGCATAAACAACAATTAACATGTAATCATTAGTCTACATTGGTCCTAGAACTCATAGTGATTGGTTTAGTAGGATTTCATAGCCTTCCAAAGATGTTACAATAGTCCCAAAGATGGCTAGGACTTGCGATCAAGCCCCTTTCGACTCAATTTACCTATAAGCATCCATAAAGCGTACATGTAATCCCCCCGAACACAAGATAAGCCCATAAGAGTGGGATTAGGGTATTCGGTTATCAAACCGAAATTACTAAGTTCATATGAGGCCCTAGGAGTTCCGGACAAGATCCAAGGCCCTCAAACCCTTTAAACACTTAATTTGGAGGTGTAATGAACGTATAAGACCCAAGCATCAAACCCCAACCAAGAAAAATACATTTTTGGGCCAGAAACATGGTCATGGCGCGACCAAGGGGTGGATCGCTCTGCTACCCTCCTCCTGGATAGCTCCCTGCTCATTTTTTTGACATAAATGCACTCAAAGCCCCCAAAACTTCCATAAACGTTTTTGTAACTTTAAAGGGACTTTACCAAAACAATATTTATTGCATATTAAGATCACTTTAACACCTCTAAACATATTAGAATCATTTCACAACTTTCCATGATTTCATGGAGCTCATACGAGCTCCGAATGAGTCCTAAAATGACCGAAAACTCTAACCGCCAACACAAAGCTCCAATTGAGCTTGAGTTCAATTCTAACCAATCCCATAGCAATATTAAACATGTTTGGGCTATGTTTAGGCATTCAATTCATAATTAAACATAAAAACCCAAACCCAAAATGCTTGGGTAGTCATTGAGGCATTTCACCGAACACTTGGCGTGCGGTTTAGGCTTAAAACACCAACTTGAGCCTTTGCTCGAGTTTAACCCCAACCAATATTTGAAATCAATAATATAACATCTTTAGGCCATTTTACACCCTTCCCACACATTTAAATCATGAAAGATCATTCATTCATTCATATGAACTCTTTTGAGTTCACAAATGGGTGAAAATCCAAATAATCTCTTCAAAGCTCCAAATGAGCTTCTACTTAATTCCATTTGATTCCATATCAACATTTAACACAAATGGATCAATATTTAGCATATTTATCCTACTAATACATCAAACCCAAATCTATAACCCATTGGACCTCATTTGAGCCCTAGCTTGGGTTCAAACCAAAACTAACTCAAACTACCAACGTGGTTGGATAATATGGCTCCATTTTGATCATATAACAACATACTAAAAGATTGGAGCCTTTACAAAACATTTCAACATAAACCCATTTAGGGTTTCATCTCCAAAAATGGAGGATTATAGAGAAAATGAAGAAGAACAAAGGAGGTGATTATACCTTCCAAGATGATACAAAAATCTGATTTTGAGAGCATCAATCCTTCAATCTTTGATCAAGCCCTAGCTTTCTCCCTTCTCTTCTTCCTTTCTTCACTTGAGAGAAACACACAAACACACATACAATTGTGTGTGTTATACAATTTTAACAAAAAAAAAGGGGGTGTGGGTTTGGCAACTTGTCACCTACACCCCTCCGACTTCTCTCTCTCATTCAAGATTCACCCTTCAAGAAAACCTATAATTTATATTAACTACATTACCATTAATAGCATTTGTTTGAGGTAATTGCTATGGAATTTCCATAACATAAAGGTTCATAATTAAAATTGCTTAACAAAGTCGATTACCTCTTTAATTAATTTAATATTATCTCCAATTAATTTTCATTATTCCAATAATTATATTAACTCAACATTATTAGGGATATAATTACCTCCTAATTATTCGGGGTGTTACAAGCGGTATCAACGTGCGAGGCCGAGTTTGTAGTTGCGTGTAGTTGCTGTTCACAGGTTCTGTGGATTCAACAACAATTGTGGGATTACAGTTTGACTTATACTCATACTCCCATTAGGATAGATTATCAGTCCACAATTGCCATAAATAATAATCCAGTTAAGCACAGTAAGACTAAGCACATAGACATAAAACATCACTTTATTCATGACTTTGCTGAGAAAAACTTGATTAAGTTGGTAAAAAGATCCAACGGAAGACAACAATGCGGATCTTTTCACAAAAGCAGCTGATAGATCACGCTTTGAGTTGTTAGTGCAACTTAATGGCATGCGTAATCCGGAGTAATCTGACCTCAGTAGATTTTTCTTTCTTTTTAAAGTTTTTAAAGTTTTAGTTTATCTTATTAGTTACTTTACTTAAAAGTTAAAAACAAGAAAAAAGAGAGAAAACCATAAAAATTTCAAAAAAAAGAGAATATTGAAAAATGAAAATAGTCTTAGAGTATTAGGTTCAAAGTGACGAGATTTAGCGCAGTCTAACAAACTCTAAGTGTTAAACTTTCACACATAATGCACTAAAACTCTAAGTGATATACATGTTCTTGTCTGATGTGTTGGTAGGCATAATACATGAAGGATTTCTGTGCTAATAAAATAATCAAGAAAATGTCATATGTGTAACTAACTTAAATGAATGACCAAAAGGTCTTAAATTCTATGTTAGAGACATACAGACGATGACTATGAATGAGGTATGCAAAATTATCTGCTGGATGTATAGCTTCATCAGAATACATCTTAAACAAAGAAAGAAAAAGTTTTGTAAAGAAAAGGAAGTCAAAAACAAGTCGTGTTAGTGCATCTTGTGTGACGATAGCAGTCTAAGTATAGATGATATTTTTGTAATAGTCCCATTGTTCGTAATTGCACATTAATATGTTTGATATTGATATTGATTGTATATATGTTTGAACTTGGTTGTAATTGATGTTTTACAATAAGTTCAAAGGTTAGTTCAAACATAAGTTCTAGAACAAGTTCAAAGACAAGTTCTAGAATAAATTCAAAGGCCTAGATTCGAACTTAATGATGGACAAGTTCGTGGGCTTGGGCCTTCTCGAACTTGTCCATGCCAAGTTCGATGTTAAGGCCTACAATTAAGAGTTAATTAGTTTTGATTAACAATCTTTGTAGAAATTACTTTTCGGGCGATTACGAACTTGCAGAGACTTTTCAGTGTGTTCTTGGAGAGAATCACGTGTCGGGACGTTCGAGTTTACGTCTATCATCGTGTGTGTCTCCGTGTTTCGTGTGTGTGATCGATCCGTTAAACCGCTAACGAGTATTCCACACTCGTTGGACGGCGTTGTGTCAAGATTGGATCCGTAGGTAGGTGACCTTACAAGTGGTATCAGAGCCCTAAGGGTGTTCATCGTGTTCTTTGCGTTCATCTTAAACATTCTTGGTTTCTTGGCGTTTTGGACGGAAAAATCACATTTTTTAATAAGTTTTTGGAGTTATACAAGCAAAGTAATGAGGAAAAATTCTTATTGGTACACTTTTTCAGTCAAAATCTTTATTTTTGGTCTTAAAAATATTGGTTTAATCTGTAACTTGAAAAAATCGAATTTTTGGCCGTTTCTCGAACTTGCGGCACTCGAACATAGGAGGTATTCGGGTTCATTCGAATTTGTCAGAAATCTCGAATTTGTCAGAAATACGCTCCTCTCGAATTTGATTTAGGGTTTCCCTCGAATTTGGTTGAGATTCGAACTTGTTATATTCGAATTTGTCAGATTTCGAATTTGTCAAAAATCTCGAACTTGTCAGACCTTCGAACTTCTTGATTTCGAACTTGAACAACTTCGAATTTAATTTCAAAAGAATTTAATTTAAAACTAATTCAAACTTGCCTATGTTCGAAAGGGTTTATTTTTAGATTAATTATAAATTAAATTATCTAAGTTCGAATACAAAATGTTTAGAAAGGATGACCAGTTTGCAAAAGTTCATCGAAATGGACCACGAGGTTGGCAATGCAAATTCTCCGCCAAAACTAATGAGGTTGGAAGACTACTATTGGTGAAAGGATAGCTTTGCCAATTTTTCTCATTTCAATGACACGCGAATATGGATTTATGTCAATGAGGGATAAATTCCACCTACACAAGAGTTTGAGGGCTGTCAGAGAGTCTTAATCTTTCAGAAAATGAAGGACGATGATTAGAAACTGTACGAGGCCGAAAATAGAGCATTTTCCATCATTTGTATGGCATTACCTCAGGAGATTCTCCACACCTTACAGAATCATCGTACTTCTAAAGAGCTATGGGATGCTCTTGAGAAGAGGTGTGAGGGAAATCCGAGGGTTCACAAAGGAAGGACCGAGATGCTAAAACAGCAGTTCGCAATTTTCAAAGCATTGAAAACCGAAAAGCTGGTAGAGACAATAACAAGATTCTATCATTTACTGACAGAGCTGGATAATCACGATGTCGAGTATCGTGAAATTGAGAAGATAGAGAAACTTCTTGATGCTTTAACTGCGAAGTGGGAAATGTACACAACGCTTATAAAGCATGATGAAGAAAAATTCGAAACTCTTACTCTAGAAGGAGTTATTGGTACGCTGAGGGCTTACAACTTTCAGATACTTAAGAAGGAAAGGGAATATGAACAAGTCCAAGATCCAGAGATGTATTTTGGAAATACAAAACTATCTATCGCAAGTGAATTGAAAACAACTACAGCTTTCTTCTCGGGTGAAGCGCCTATCCCAATGGAGGTAGAAGAAGCAAGTAGTCGGGCATTCTTAGGGTATTCTAAATCGGAAGATAAACCGACTCACTCAGCATCTACTTCTCAACACTACATAAAGATGCCTATGAGTGCACAATCAGCCGAAACACATCTGAATCTTTTGGCTTCGTTTGTTGCAGCATACGGAAATTGTGTACAAGGCAAAATTAACGATCCTGCACTGTGGGAAGAAGACTACGATCAGGTGGATCCAGATGACTTCGAGGAAATGGATCTTCAATTGCAACTGGCCATGGTGACTCAGAGGGTCAAAAGGTTCATGAAACATACAGGCAGAAATCTGAATGTAGGCAATAGTAAAATTTGGTTCGACAAATCAAAGGTTAAGTGTTATAATTGCCAAGGATTAGGACACTTTGCACGAGAATGTCAACGACCCAAAGTTGAAAACTATCAGAATCAATCTCAGGGAAGATATCGGTCTGGTTGTTCGGGTAATCAAGCAAACATCGTTGGTCTGTTAACAAACGTATCCTCGGACAGACAGCTTGATGGGACTTATGATTGGAGTACTCATCCTGAGTCGAACGCTAGATACTTCATGGCTGAAGTGACAAAGACTGGGGATGACGGAGCAGAGGAAGTGACAGAGGACAACAAACAGAATTATACAACTCCTGTGTTGGTGGAGAAGTCAGACAATCAGACCATTCTGGAGTTTGCCGCACAGATGGCTAACGTGGAATCGGATCCCAAAAAGGTAATTCTGAACTTTTCTACATTTCGTGACTTATGTGTTTTATGTGCTACTTCCAATGATATATTGAACATAGTTCTAGAAACACATAATAACTTAATTGCTTAGATAGAATCACTAAAATCAGATAATGCTAGTCTCGTAGATATTAAAGAAGATCTTAGGAATAAGCTGAAAGCAGATTATCAAGGTGTTATAGTTATAAAAGACAAATTAAGTGAGCAATGTGTCAGGATAGAACTTATGTATGAGCATGTTGCAGTTTTACCAAAGAACTTACCATTAAGGAAGTTGAGCTAGCTGAATCAAGAGTTAAAGTTGCAGAGGTAAATCAAAAGTTAGAAAAGTTTAGGAACTCGTCACTAAATCTAGGGAAAATCTTAGATGCTCAATGTCAGTCTAAGAAACCAGTAGGTTTAGGTTATCAAGAGAGTCCTCCACCATTCAACGATAATTATGTGCCTCAACCTCAGGATAAAACTGATAAACCAGTCGAGTCAGAGGTAGCAGCTGAAACTGTATCTGAATCTGATAAGGATAAATCAACTGAGGTGTCTAATAATAATTCTACGATTAAGAAAGTCAAGTTTGTGCAGTCTTCTAGTGACAAAATTCTAGGAGAAGGTAAACCTGAAGTTAATAATCAGAAAAGAGGAAGTAGTCACAATAGTTGAAAAGAAAGAACATGACACAAGTGAGACACCAAAATCAAAGGGCACTCATAAGAAGTCGATTGATAAGATGTCCTGCTTTAGATGTCATTAGAGGGGACATGTTGCGTCTAGCTGTCAATATAAGAAAGTAGAGTCTGCACCCTCTAAACCAGAGTCTAGACCTATTGTTGGAAAGCCTGAACAACATAAACCATTATCTAGTGTTGCTAGCACAAGTGGTTCTCAAAACACTGAGAAAATTGTGAATGCCACACCCAAGACAACTGTTAGACAAATACCTGTGTCGGTTAGACCAAATGAAGTGGTTAGGACTAATTCTCCAAATAGAGTCCCCAATCAATCAAGGTCAGGACCTCAACAAGCTTATAGGAGTACAACACCTAGAAGGACTTATACTCTAGTTAGGTCTCACACTCCTCAAAGACATCAGACACCAGGTAGAGCTCAGGGATATCAATCTGAAATGCCATATCATAGAAACTACTCAAGGGCTCAACAGCAAATGCCTACCCAAAGGTCAAGAGTGAATTTAAATCACTCAGCACCACAACAGGTTCTCAAACAAACACCCAAGTCACCTGAAAGGAGAGATGGATATTTGAAGGAGTTCACGTATGTGGATGAGAATGGTATTACCAAGTCAGTCATGGCTTGAGTTCCCCGTGATAACTAACTTTTTTTCTTTCATATACAGGAGTTAACTACAGGTCTAAACAACAAGTGGTTCGTCGACAGTGGTTGCTCTAGGCACATGACTGGGGAAAGAAGTCTACTCACAGACTTCAAGGGAGGGAACAAGGGATTCATATCATTTGCTGGGAACAAAGGAGGTCATATCACAGGTACTGGAGTGGTCACTAATTGGACCATCACACTTGATCAAGTTTACCATGTTGATAAGCTTGATTATAATCTCATTAGTGTATCTCAAATCTGTGACAAGAAGAATCAGTAATTTTTACTGATACTGAGGCATTAGTGCTGAAACCGGGATTTAAAGTACCTAAAGAGTGGACATGAACAAATCGGATTTATCGATGGGAACAATATGTCTTCTATCCAAAGCTTCAGAGTCAGAATCCATTTTATGGCACAGACGCATGGCACACTTGCACCTAAGGAAAATGAATTACATCAGTAAAAATGGTCTGGTGCAAGGTGTCCCACTAAAGAGTTTTCAATTCGATGACAAGTGTGTACCGTGCAAGAAAGGCAAACAACACAAAAAGTCACACAAGTCAAAGACTCAGAACTCGATAGCTTCCACTTTCGATTTGTTGCATATGGATCTATTCGGACCTATCAACAAAAGGAGTATAGGTGGTAGTTGGTATTGTTTAGTTATCACTGATGATTTCTCACGTTTTTCATGGGTTTTCATTTTAGGTACGAAGGACGAAACAGCTGGAAAGTTGATTGGTTTCTTAGACCAAGTCGAAAACTCCTACGGAACGAGGGTAAAACGTATCAGGAGCGATAATGGAACAGAATTTAAAAACACCGTAATTGGTGTGTATTGCCTATCCAAAGGCATAGTGCATCAATTTAGTACACCATATGAGCCACAACAAAATGGGGTGGCAGAACGGAAAACAGGATTTTGATTGAGGCAGCAATGACCATGCTCTCAGATTCAAAGCTTCCTACCATGTTTTGGGGGGAGGCAGTGAATACCGCATGTGATGTTTTAAACCGAGTCCTTACTGTCAAGTCACTGAACAAAACCTGCTTATGAAGTTCTGAATAAAAGGCCACCAAATTTAACAGGCTTTGAACCGTTTGAGGTACCGTGTACTTTATTGAAAACCAAACATCAACCTAAGTTTGGTGAAAAGGCTAACGAATGATTTTTCCTAGGTTATGTGCCTAACTCACCACACAAAAGGGTTTTTAACAAAACAAACGGTACGGTAGAAATTGTGTTTAACATTGATGTTACAAGTTATTCACATGAACCCCAAACAGGTCCTGAGTGGTTATTTGATTATGACTCATTGTTTGAATCATTTAACATACCTATTGGTGAAAATGCAGGTACAGTGGAAGGTGACTTCTCGTCTTTAAGTCTGAATGATGACGATCAAGGTTTTCCGAAGACAAGTATTCCATCAACTTTTGAGCCTACAACGACAGAAGATAGATCTCCAACAGAGAATGAAACTGAGTTTCCTACAAACGAGAATCAGACAAGTACTTCTAACTCCAAGGACAGTGATCATGAGGAAGAGAATGTACCGTCTGAAGTGTACCCCCGTTAGGTGAAATAGGATCAAAGATAGGAGACAATCTTAGGGTCGATGAGATTGAGACATCGAGGATAAACAAGGATCATCCGATTGAGAGCATCATAGGAAATCCGAATGCCGGTGTGAGAACTAGGAGTAGTGTGAATAACAACACAGTGCGGTTGTTGATGATTAACGACTCTGAGGCGTATCACACATGTTTATATTCTTGTTTCATCTCGCAACTAGAGCCGAAGAATGTGCAGATGGAACTGAAAGACAACTCTTGCGTTGAAGCCATGCAAGAAGAACTGTCACAATTCAGAAAGCTTGAAGTGTGGGAATTAGTGCCATAACCTCGATGAGAAGTTGCAATAGGAACCAAATGGGTTTTTAAGTGCAAACGAGATGATCGGGGTATTGTTACTCGCAATAAGGCAAGACTTGTGGTAAAGGGATTCAACCAATAAGAGGGAATTGATTACAACGAGGTGTTTGCACCAGTGGCAAGACTCGAGGAAATTCGTCTGTTTCTGGCTTTTGCGTCCTTCAAAGGATTTAAAGTCTATCAACTTGATGTAAAGAGTGCCTTTCTGTATGGAGAGGTGAAGGAACTGGTGTACGTGGAACAACCGCCTGGGTTCACTGATCCAAAGTATCCCGACAAAGTGTATCAACTCGATAAGGCCCTGTATGGATTGCATCAGGCACCAAGGGCATGGTATGAGACGCTGTCAACTCATCTTTTGGACAACGGGTTTGAAAGAGGTAGAATTGATGGTACATTGTTCATGAAGAGAAAGGGACAAGATTTTATTTTGGTACAAGTGTACGTGGATGACATAATTTTCGGGTCATCAGACGAAAAGATGTGCAAAGATTTTGAGAAGGTTATGAAGTCAAAGTTTGAGATGAGTGCTATGGGAGAGTTAAACTTCTTTCTGGGTTTGCAAGTCGAACAAAGGAAGGAGGGCATGTTTATCCAAAAGACGAAGTATGTCTACGATATTCTGGAGCGCTTCGGGATGGAAGGAACAAAGTTGACCGCTCACTTCAGTACTCCGATTCAAGTGAATCACAATCTGAACCGGGTACAGATAGTGATACTGATGTGGACCCGACTCTATATTGGGCCATGATCGGGTCACTCATGTATTTAACTGTTTCTAGATCTGACATTATGTTTGTTGTGTGTACTTGTACTAGGTTTCAAGCTAATCTGAAAGAAATGCATATGAAAGCCGTGAAGCGGATTCTGAGATACCGCAAGTCAAAACCGAAGCTGGGTCTTTGGTATCACGCTGATGGAGATCTGGAACTAGAAGCATACACGGATTCAGACTATAGAGGTTGCAGCTTGAACCGTAAATCAACAACTGGAGGTTGTCAGTTCCTTGGAGGGAAGCTCGTATCCTGGCAATGCAAGAAACAGACTACAGTAGCCGTGTCAACGTGCGAGGCCAAATATGTAGCTGCTGGTAGTTGCTGTTTACAGGTTTTGTGGATACAACAACAATTGTGGGATAACGGTTTGACTAACACTCATACTACCATTAGGACAGATAATCAGTCTACAATTGCTATAACTAATAATCCAGTTAAACACAATAAAACGAAGCACATAGACATAAGACATCATTTCATACGTGATTGTGCTGAAAAGAACTTACTTAACATGGTAAAAGTGGCAATGGAAGATAATAATGCAGATTTATTCACTAAAGCTTTTGATAAGTCACGCTTTGAGTTGTTAGTTCAACTAAATGGTATGCGTAATCTAGAGTAACTTGACCTTAGTATATATATATATTTGTAAGTTAGTAGTTTAGTAGATTTTATTTTCTTTTATGGTAAGTTAGTAGGTTAGATTATTAGCTTATATTAGAAAAAAAAATGAAAAACAAAAGAAAAACGATAGAAAACCATAAAAATTTTAAAAGAAAGAGAATATTGAAAAATGAGTTAAGTCTTAGATACATAGGTTCAAAGAGACGAAAATTAGCACAGTCGAAACAATCTCTAAGTGTTAAACCCTCACACATAAAGCACCTTAAATTCTAAGTGATATACACTTTCTTGTTTGATGTGTTGGTAGGCATAATACACAAAGGAAATCCTAACAGCTAATAAAATAATCAAGAAAAAGTCATATGTGTAACTAACTTAGATGTATGACCAAATGGTCTTAATTTCTATGTTAGAGACAAACAGACAATGATTTTAAATGAGGTATGCAAATTTTCTTGGGGATGTATAGCACCATCAAAATACATCTTAAAAGAAAAGAAAAGAAAAATTTTTGATAAAGAAGAGGGAGTCAAAGTAAGTCGCTTTGTTGTACGTAAGTACATACCTGTCACCTCAGTTTTGACTCAAGTTAGCAAAATAAGTCGCTTTGTTGTACGTAAGTACAGACCTGTCACAGCTGTCTTGCTAATTTAAAATAAACTCTAAGACAAACTAAGACACTCTGTTGTATGTAAATACAGAACTGTGTCCGACGTTTGGCTTTTAAAGAAAATTTTCAATACCAAAAAAGTTATAATCATTGTGTGTATGCCTTGATCATAGAAGTATATCTAAGTGTGGGACATGTAAGGTAGTTTCTTGATAAATAAAAAGGCCAAGGGAAATCCAAAGTGTTAAATGTTTAAAGGCAAAATCATACCGACAATCGACTTGGAATGTATATCACGACAAACAATCAAATGAATCAAAAATTCCAAAATGCGAAAGTGAAATACTGAAAGTGCGTTTGACATCGCTATCTGATTGAACCTTCTTTGACTTTCTTGCAAAAATATTCTGTTAGTATAGGTCGTAATTTTTAAAGTACTTTTGAGTAGTTTAAGTGTTATTCTTATTTTATTTTATTTTATTTTAGTTCATTTTATTTATTTTATTTTATTTTACATTAAATAGAATAAAGTTCAAAGTTACTAGGATGCATTTTTAGTTGAAGAAACAAATATTGCGTGAAAATCTGTTCCTTAGTGTGAATGATTTTGCAAAGTTTGTAAAATTCCGTTACATGAAAAAGTTGGATTTTATTCATGAATTTTCAAAATTTTCACTTAAGTTCGAAATTCAGACATATTCGAACTTAACTTCGAATTTGTCAGGAAGTTCAAACTTATGCTAAGTTCAAAGGTAGTTGATATAAATAGGTCAATAGTACTTCATTTAAGGCATCTACCCTCGAATTTGAAATCTCGAACTTGTGCTCCGGCGATTTCGAACTTATTCTCGAACTTACCGATTCTCGAATTTCGTTCTATTCCTTGAATCCCTTTATTTCTCGAACATACACGTATACCTAGGTATAGTACTCATCATAATACTAAGTATGTGTAGTTTAGGACATTATTGTGGCAAAATTCAAACTTATTTGATGTTTATACTATTTGAAACTACTTGGTTTGAAATCACGAGTTTTGAAAGATAAAACTTCAAATAAATACTGAATAACTTCGATTAGAACCCAATAGGACTAGATTATACTGTTGATTAAGTCAAATGGGGTTAAAATATTAGATTTTAAGTTGAATATGACTGACGTCGAACTTGTTCTTCAGGTTCGAACTTGTCAGAAAGTTCGAACATGTTGAAATATCTATAAGTTCGAAGTCAGTCAAGTTCGAAAATATATCTTGAATTTATTTAAATTCGAATGGTTTTAAATAATTTCAAATTTGTCTAAGTTCGAATGTGTTGGACTTCGAACTTATGCAAGTTCGAAGTTATGCAAATTCGAAAACAACAAATTTCAATTTATTTAATTTTAATTTCTAATTTTGTTTGCTGATTTTGTGTGCAGATATGGGTGATCGTGCCTTTTATAATAAGCATAACATGATAATGGCCATGGATCTTCAATTACCAGAGGCACAACCATATCGTCAGATGATTGAGTTCCTGACGCAGTCCCGAGTCTCCAACGCTCTCACTCACAATTTACAGATTACATTGACGTACGTAAGACAATTCTGGGAGCATCTTCAGGTTGACTGCTCGGTTACCCCTACTGTACTGCGAACAAGAGTAGGCGGTCAACCAATAGTGTTTTCTGCTAACATGTTGAGGTAAATTCTACAGCTGGGTACTAAGGACCAAGAAGCAGGCCCGATAGATTTTTCATTACCTATTCGGCAAACTGCCTTTTTGAGGATGGGTTATGTCCAAGATATAACAAAGGTGTCATACATTAAAAGTGGATTGATTGGCCAATGATGTTATCTTGTCCATGTGATAATGGTATGTTTGCCAACAAAGAAGGCGGGCTTTGACACGATGGTGTCTAAATTGCAATCGGCGTTGATTGCGTTGGTGTACAAAAAGAAATTCAATTTTTATGAGATGTTTTTCGGGGAGTTCGTGCACCAGATCACAACTCCGATCAGGGAAAGATTTTTGATGTATCCCCGCTTCGCCATGATGATCATACGCCATTTCTTACCAAATCTGCCACCACTTCCTGATCAAAGTGGTGTGCCTTTGATAGATAAGCGCATATTTGCTGACTGCCAGACCCATAATGCGAGAAGGGCTGAGCAGGTCAGGCCCCAAGTGGCACCATTGTTTAGGGCAGTCATAGATCCTGATTTTGTTGCCCCGGAGGGTGAATATTGGACTGGTGAAGCCCCACAGCAACAACAACAACAATAGCAACAGAAGCAACAGCAGCAACAGCAACAGCAACAACATCAACAAAGGCAAAGAGCACCGGCTAGAAGAGCCCCGGTTGCTAGAACCGCTTCTCGTCCACAACCAGCTACTGAAGCTGCTGGGCTATTGAGTTCAGTTCCTCAATACGACCAGAGGGCGCAAACTCTTGAAGAAATATGGGCTCAGGGAACAGCTGCGGAGCAAAATATTGTTGAACAACTGGTTCAAGACGTTCTAGAGCCTCCAGCTGATTTCCATGACATTTTTAAGGAGATTGATGAATATCAACCCTCTATTGCTGAGTTTATGGACACAGAGGTCCAGGCTGAAGAAGAAAGGGCAAGGGAACAGACTGAGGCAGAAGGTCACGTTGAGACCGCCTCCGAGTCAGAGTCTGAATCAAGTTCTGATGCTGAAGATCCGGATATCACGATTGGACGATATGGATCGAGGCTAGTTGTTAGCAGAACGACAAGGCCGACACCTATTGAAGAAGAGACCGAAGAGTCGAAGTTTGAAGAAGAAGAAGAAGTTCCTCTCGTTGCTAGGCATAGGGCGAAAAGGCATAGATTTATGCAGGGAGCTCCATCCACTTCAGCTTCTCCAACTGCGTTACCGACAGCTCCATCATCATCAACCACATCTGCATCTACATCCACCTCCATTCCATCTACATCGACTTCATTCACCGAAAATCAGCGGTTCACTGAGTTGAAGGGAAAATTGGACTTCCAAACAATCCATATATTCCAACTCTCTCAAGCAGACCCTCATTGAGCAGATTTTGAAAGATCTACGAGCTCAGGGGTAGAGTAGCTGTAGGGATGATCACTTGACAAATGTTTGGAGAGATGATGAGGAGGGCGATGATCCAGGTGCACAAAAAGAAGGTGAGCTAGCAGACCTTTCCCAAAAGACTGCTCAGCAAGCAATCATTCAGGGGGAGCCTAGTTCGTCAAGTATAGGAGGAGGTGAAGCTTCTAAGGATGTTGAGCATGACATGATTGAAGTGTTAATAGATCTTGATGATGAAGATCAAGAAGATCTTGGGGAAGGGGAATTCATCCCAGAAGAAGTCGTGGACTTGAAATCAGACAATGAGGTAATAGAAGATGAGGATGATAATGTTGATGAAGTATTGATCCCGAAGCAGCCTATCACTGAAAATATGTAAGTAATGATCAGAATGTGATAGACTTAGATGAGCTTAACTTGGCATCTATAGATAAATCAGATGCTGATCCAGCTGAAAGGGAACAATCGAAAGAAGAATCTGTCAGGAGGTATCCTCAGCTGGTTCTTCGACAAAGAATTACAGCTTTTTTTGCTTAAAAGAAGAGACGGGCTTCAGTATCTGAGAAGAACCTTAAAGGTTGTTAATACATTGCCCATATGTGAGATAAAGGAATTGGCCTGGAAGGAGCTTATCAACTTGGGAGACGACCCCTACGCTGAATTGATAGCAAAAATCAGCAAAAGGGAGGGCAGATCTGGAAAGTTTGGAATGCTAAAGCTGAGGCCAGGCAAGAGAGTAGAGGATGTGACGAGAATAGATCCTCACACTGGTAAACCTTGGGCTAAGATGGTTTACAAGCCAGTCCGATGTTTGAAGAAAGTTTCGTTGAAGTCTATGCCACAGGATGCACTTGCAAACATGAAGTGGTGATATGTAGACAATGAAACAGCTGAAGCAGTGATGGAGGATCTAGAAGAAAAGGCAATTTTGAAAGTATACGATCCGCTGCATCTAATTAACCTATCAAAGGATGACCTGAAAAAGATTCATGATCAGTCGATTTTCTTCCACGAAGGCTGGAGATCTGGAGGAAGGAAGTTCCAAAAAGTGGTAAGGGTTTGTATAGAGCAGGGATTATATGCAGGTAGTAGTTTGTATAGACCTAGTACTTAGATGAAATATATATAGTTAGAAGCTATCGTCAAGGGGGAGTTTGTTAGTGCATCCTGTGTGACGATAACAGTCTAAGTATAGATGATATTTTGTAATAGTCCTATTGTTCGTAATTGCACATTATTATGTTTGATATATGTTTGATATTGATATTGATTATATATATGTTTGAACTTGGTTGTAATTGATGTTTTACAATAAGTTCAAACATAAGTTCAAAGGTAAGTTCAAACATAAGTTCAAAGGTAAGTTCAAACATAAGTTTTAGAACAAGTTCAAAGACATGTTCTTGAAATAAGTTCAAATGCCTAGATTCGAACTTAATGATGGACAAGTTCGTGGGCTTTGGCCTTCTCGAACTTGTCCATGCCAAGTTCGAAGTTAAGGCCTATAACTAAGAGTTAATCAGTTTTGATTAACAATCTTTGCAGAAATTACTTTTCGGGCGATTACGAACTTATAGAGACATTTCAGTGTGTTCTTGGAGAGAATCACATGTCGGAACGTTCGACTTTACGTCTATCATCGTGTGTGTCTCCGTGTTTTGTGTGTGTGATCTATCCGTTAAACCGCTAACGAGGATTCCGCACTCGTTGGACGGCGTCGCGTCAAGATTGGATCCGTAGGTAGGTGACCTTACAAGTCGCTTTGTTGTAAATGAGTATAGACCTGTCACCACTATTTTGACTTAAATTAGCAAGAATAGTCGCTTTGTTGTACGTGAGTACAGACCTGTCACCGCTATCTTGCTAACATGAGAATAACTCTAAGACAAACTAAGACACTTTGTTGTATGTAAGTACAAACCTGTGTCTGACGTTTGCCTTTTAAAGATAATTTGCAAATACCAAAAAGTCATAATCATTATGTGTCTGCCTTGATCATAGAAGTATGTCTAAGTATGAGACATGTAAGGTAGTTTCTTGATAAATAAAAAGG
Organism: Centrapalus pauciflorus; assembly: GCA_020465985.1. NCBI lineage: Eukaryota > Viridiplantae > Streptophyta > Magnoliopsida > Asterales > Asteraceae > Centrapalus > Centrapalus pauciflorus. Next base: position 42,120 of record JAANYP010005022.1, read on the forward strand.
CCAAAGGAAATTCCTAAGTGTTGAATGTTTAAATGGAAAAACATTCCGACAATCGACTTGGAATGTATGTCACGACAAACAAACCAAAGGAATATAAATTCCTAATTGTGAAAGTGCAATACTGAAAGTGCATTTGACACCGCTATCTGATTGAACCTTCTTTGACTCTCTCGCAAAAATATTCAGTTACTGTGTTTTTATCTTTAAATTATTTCAATTTAATTTCTTCTTAGTTAATTTAATTTTACTTTATTTATTTTATTTTATTTTATGTTATTTCCATTTTTAAAATAAATAGGATCGAGGTCATTTACTAGGATGCATTTTAAGTTGGAGAAAAAAATTTGAGTGAAAATCTGTATGCTTAGTGTGAAGTGGTTTTGCAAAGTTGAAAAAGTTCGGTCAAATGAAAAAGTTGAGAAAGTTGGATTTTGTTCAAGGATTTTCAAAATTTTCAATTAAGTTCAAAACTAGGCTTAAGTTCGAAGTCACAAACAAACATAAGATAAGTTCGAACTTAAGGTAAGTTTGAAGCACAGTGGATATAAATAGGTCAACACAGTTCATTCAATGCACCTACTCTCGAATTTAATCCTCTCGAACTTATAACGGCGATCTCGAACTTGTCGTAAACTTTGATGATCCCTGTTCCTCGAAGCTTTCCTTATTTCCTCGAACATACACAAACATTTAACATCAACAATCACTAAGTAAGTGTTATTTGGGACTGTTAAGGGCATAAAAATAAAAAATTTTGAGTTTAAAATAACTAAAAACTAGGTGGCTTAAATCACTAAGTCTCGTACTTGTCAGGTCTTCGAACTTGATTAAAATATCTATAAGTTCGAAGACAGACGTGTTCGAAGAGGTTTCTCGAATTTAAATAAGTTCGAAGGTCAATAGACTGTTCGAACCTAAGTTCGAAGGAACTGTTTTTCTCAAATTTTAAGTAAATTCGAAGGTGATTAAGTTCGATTGAACTTAATCAAGTTCGAATCAATTAACATTTTCCAAAATTTATTTCTAACATTTCAAACATTTTCTATGTGTGCAGAAATGGCTGATCGTGCTTTTTATAACAAGCATAATATGATCATGACTGTAGATCTCCATGCCGCTGAAGGACAGCCGTATCGGCAAATGTTGGAGTTTTTAACACAATCACGGGCCGCGTACGCTCTGACACATAATCCCACAATAATTCTGCTAATCAATGCATGTCGACAGCTCAGTAGTTCCTCCGCTCTTGAGGGCTACAGTCAGTGGGCAACCGATTTCATTTACTGTTGATCATCTGAGGACAATTCTGCAATTGGGCAATGCTGATCAGGAAGATGGCCCTATTGACTTTCCTGCATCAATAAGGCAAGCGGCCTTTCTCATAATGGGATATGCTCAGGACATTACGAAAGTGTCGTATGTAAAACGTGGTGTCATAGGCCAATGGAGATATCTCATGCATGTCATAATGCTGTGCTTTGCACCGAAGAAAGGTGGTTTTGACACTATGATATCCAAGCTACAGTCTGGAATGATATCGTTGATCTATAATAAGTCTTGCAGTTTCTCAGGCTTTTTCTTTGGCGAGTTTGACCATCAGATCACCGCCCCGACGAGAGAAATATATTTTATGTATCCGTGATTTATAATGATGATAATAAGGCATTTTTTGCACAATCTTCCCCAGCTGACAGAGCAAGTTGTAGTGGGAGCTATAGAGCAAGTTGTAGTGAGCAGGTGAGGCCTCAAATGAATCCACTATTCGGAGCCATCATAGATCCAGATTTTGTGGCCCCAAATGTTGAAGAATGGGTAATTGATGAACAACCAGAGCAAGCACCGGCTCAACAAGCTCCGGTTGCTCAGGAAGTTCCTTCTCCCCAAACAACAACAGCGACAGCTGAGGCGTCTACATCGGAACCTCAGGTTGACCCGATTCAGCAGACGTTGGAGGAGATTTTTTCTCAGGGAACAGCAGCTCAGGAAAATATAACAGAGGAGCTGATAAATGATCTCCTGCAACCGCCTTTGGAAATTGAAGACATTTTCAACGATATTGAGGGCTATCAGCCTCCAGCAATAGAACCTGAAGCAACAGAAGGTAATGTAGAGTCTGCATCCGAATCAGACTCAGATTCAGACTCTGAAGAACTCTTAAGGGATGCTGCCAATCCATCAACAACGTTTGAAACACATGGCACTCGGCTGGTTGTACGCCGACAGAAGATCAGTCGTCTTGCTTTCAGTCTTCGAGATGAAGATGAAGAAGACGAAGATTTTGTTTTGGAAGAAGAAGCCTTGTTGACTAGGCAACAAAGAGCCAAGCGCCAACGCCTAGCGCAAGAAGCTCCATCCACCTCAACCGCCACTACATCCGTCACAACCACCGCTCCATCCACATCAACAGCCGCTCCATCAACAACAACCATAGCTGCCCTTACTCCATTAACATCCACTCCATCAGACGACCAAAGCTTCTCGCAATTGAAAGCGAAGCTAGATCTCCAGACAGTCCAAATTCTACGACTCTCCAGGGCAGTCTCAGACTTCAACAACACAACTCACAGTTAGAGCAGCAGAATGCCTTTCTACAACAAACAGTGACTGCCCAGCAATCTCAGATCGTAACTCTTCAAACCCTAGTGGAGCAAATATTAAAAGATCTTGCAACTCAGGGGGAGAGTAGTTGCAAGGGAGATGAATTAAGGGGGTGTCGTAGAGACGATGAAGGAGGTAACCCCGATGCTCAACAGAAGGACAGCGAGCTAGCAGATCTTTCACATGAGACTATCCAGTAAGCTGATGTTCAAGGGGAGCTTGGATCATCAGGCTCAGGAGCTGATCAGGGAAAAGGCAAGGCTTCCGAAGCGTCAGAGTTTCTTGAACAAGAAATAATAGGAGCCTTGGCCGGATTGGATGATGAGGATGTGAGGTTTGATTTTGAAGATTTCATAGATCAGGAGGAACTTGAAGAAGTAGAGTTCAAACCTGAGGATGTTCCAGACTGGAAATCAGATGATGAAGTATTAGAAGATGAAGATGATAATGTTGATGAAGTTTTCATTCAAAAACAACCTGTCACGGAGCTTTACGAGAATGAGAATCAGAATGTGATAGACATTGATATGCTGAAATCTGCAGATAATGATGAATCAGAATCTTATACAGCTGACAGGGAGCAGTCCAAAGAGGACAAAAGGAAATTATGTTTAAAAAGGCAGAGAAGAAGACCAAATTGGCAGTAAAGAAGAAGATGAAGCTGCCGACTCTGGGAAAGTTAACAGGTGGAATTCTAAGATAGTTCTTTGACAGAAAACTGTAGCTATTTGTTCTGAAAAGAAGAGATGGACTACAGTACTTGAGAAGAACGCTGAAAGACATCAATTCATTGCCAAAATGTGAAGTGAAAGAGTTGTCCTCAAAAGAATTGATCAACCTAGGAGACGATCCATATGCTGAAGTTGTTGCTAAGATTATAAGAAGGGAGGGTCCGTCTGGAAGGTTCGAAAGGCTTAAGCCAAGATCTGGTAAAAGAGTGGTGGATGAAACAAGAATAGATCCTCTTACTGGGAGACCAAGGGCTAAGATGGTTTACAAACCAGTCAGATTCTTAAAAAAGGTTCCATCAAAGACAATGCCACAGGATATCCTGAAAAATATGAAGTGCTGGTACTTCGACAATGAAACAGTTGAAGCCATAATGGAGGATGAAGACGAGAAGGTCCTTTTGAAGGTATATGATCCCTTGCATCTTGTCAACCTGTCCAAGGATGACCTGCAAAAGCTTCATGATCAGCCAATTTTCTATCATGAAGGCTGGAGATCTAAAGGCAGGATGTATCAGAAGGTTATCAAAGCTTGTGTGGAGCAGGGACTGCATGCAGGTAGTGGTTTCAATTAGCCTAGTTCTATAGTCTAATGAATATCTATCTAGAAGCTATCGTCAAGGGGGAGTCTGTTGGTACACCCTGTGTGACGATAGCAGCCTAGATATGTAATAGATAGACGTATATAATAGATGAGGCTTTATTAATACAAGTTATGTGTGTTAATTCATGTTTGTGTATGATGTCTGCATTTGCATATTAAGTTCTAGAGTATCAAGTTAAGTTCTAGACTGTCAAGTTAAGTTCTAGACTATAATGTTAAGTTCTAGAAGATGTAGATAAGTTCTAGACTGTGAAGATAAGTTCTAAGGCTAAGCCTCGAACTTAAACCAGACGAACATAGTAAAGCTAAGTTCGTAGGGTATTGGGCATGTTCGTGGGCTTGGGCCTACACGAACTTATCTGGTTTAGTTAGAACTTAACTGGCTTAATTAGAACTTAATCAGAGCTCGTATAGCGCACGTACGATCTAGAAAGCATTTCAGAGAGTTTCTTGGAGCAATACATCGTGTGGGGTCGTTTCTTACATAGGCTAACATCGTGTTCGGCTCTGTGTTTCGTGTGTGATCGATCCGTTAACAGTCAAACAAGGATTCCGCACACGTTGGACGGCGTCGCGTCAAGATCAGATCCGTAGACGTGGTGACCTTACAAGTAGACTTTAGGATGGCTAAGGGTAAGATAAGATTTATACATATGTATACATGTATATGTGTTCCGCAATCTCAAATATTATCTTAAATTTTTGCCCATCAATGAATCGTCATTCTCATCCATAACATTCGAACAATTATTCCTTTTATCTACGTCTTAAACTCCTGCACCAAAGAAGAATGAGCCCCTAAGGGCTAAGGCTCGAGCATTCCAGATATTTGCTGATGAGGCACGTGAGACGCCTTGTGTTGTTACGAGTATCTTTCTCCTTAACTCTTTACCAGCTTGCATATTATTTGATTCGGGTGCAAATCGTTCATTTTTATCATTTGTGTTTACTCGACATCTAAATGTTACACCTAGTACTTTATCTATGCCTGTATCTGTGGAGACCGCTAATGGTTCCATTGTTCTTGCGACCGAAGCCTATAAGAAATGTGTTTTAAATCTCTCAGAACGTGATTTTCCTATTGATTTGATTCTGATGGTCATTGGTGGATTCGATGTTATCGTAGGCATGGATTGGATGGCAGCCAATAATACCAATATTCTCTCTTCGAAGCGTATGTTACAAGTTTTTGTTGATCATGAAAATTATATTTATATTTACGGTGAGCGTCGTAGTGCAGAGATGAGTCTAATTTCGATGATCAAGGCCCGTAGACATATCTCTTGAGGCTGTGAGTATTTTCTTGCTTATGCTGTTGATTCTTCCGAAATAAAGAAGTCTGCTTCTGATATCCCAATTTTTCGGGAATTTCTTGATGTTTTTCCCGATGAGTTTCCAGGCTTGCCACCAAATAGGCAAGTTGAGTTCCGTATTGACTTGGTGCCGGGAGCAGCCCCGATCGCTGGTGCACCATACCAGTTGGCACTTGCAGAGATGAAGGAGATGATGTCTCAGCTGCAGGAACTTCTTGACCGAGGATTCATTCTACCGAGCACATCGACATGGGGTGCTCCGATTTTATTTGTCAAAAAGAAAGATGGTACCTTTAGGGTGTGCATTGATTATCGAGAATATATAAGGTTACCATAAATAATAAATATCTGTTACCTCGTATCGATGATCTTTTTGATCATTTGCAAGGTGCGTCATACTTCTCAAAGATCGATCTGAGGTCTGACTATCATCAGTTGAAGATTCAAGAAGTTGATATCCCAAATACCGCTTTCCGTACTAGGTATGGACATTATGAGTTACTGGTTATGCCATTTGGCTTACCGAAAGCTCCAGCAACATTTATGGATCTAATGAATCGAGTTTGTCGTCCGATGCTTGATAAGTCGATAATTGTTTTAAATGATGATATCCTTGTGTACTCGAAATCTGATCGTGCCATGCACTTGAGACAGTTGCTAGAGTTGCTGCGAAAGGAGCAACTATATGCCAAGTTTCAAATGCAATTTTTTGCTACATGAGTGTAACATCCTTAAATCTAAATTATTATAATTTAGATTAATAAGTTGGATATTTTGTAATAAATATAAATAAGTTGGATTACGGAAATGATTATGTATCTGGATATTTGAAAGTTGGTTGCTATTTTAAGAAATTAAGAAGTTTAAGAATTTCGAATTATTATTTTGGAGTATTATGATTTATAATTGTTAGTAATGATAAAACTATGATAAAATTAGTATTTAGTGATATCAGATAAGTTGAGGGGCTAAACGTGTAGTTAGCCGAAACTTGGGAATAAAAAGACTTCTAGTCTTTCTTTTGGTTCATTTCAATATTTGAACTCAAGAGCTCTCTATCTCTCTCTGAAATTTCTACTGAAATTCGAATTTGTGGAACCAAATTCGTGCATCAAAGCTGAATATTAACAAGAATCAAAGGAATTAATGTAAGAAATTATATTCTAAGTTCTGGGTTTTTATTTTGAGAGTTACAAAGATGAAAATTCGGATTTTTAATCTGAGTAATCGTGGTTGCATGTTTGTTATATCAGTGGGAAATCATTTCTGGAACATCACTGAAGCTTTAGAAACAAGATTCAACCGTTGATTCGTCCAAAAAGGTAATAATCTGAAGTTTTTGAAGTTTTTGTGTTCTTGATGTTTTTTCCTCATTTTTGGTCGAATCTGTGAAAATTAGAGTGTTAATGATATGGAAAATGGACTAGAAACATTCAATATATGTTTATATAACATTACTATGGATTGCATGTGGTTAGATTTGAGTTTTGGTTATTTTTACTTAAAATTCGTAAGCTGCGACCTTCATATTTGTTGGTCAACTCGATGAGTCGATGGGTTGACTCGGCGAGTCGCCAAGAACACTTGAATGAAAGCTTCAAAAATGCATAAGTGTTGGATCTGAATTCGGTTGGGACCCGAATTCGGATGAGACCCGAACATTAGATGGAACCGAACTCGGATGGACCCGAATTCGGATGGATCCGAAATCCGGCCGAGGATCCTTAATTCGGACCTCGACTCGGCGACTCGCCTGCAGTATATGTGTAATTCAGATGGGTTTTCAAGAACCCGAATTTATGGATATTTAATTACGCTTTTGGGATATATTTTGTATTATATTAAGGTAAATAAAGGAGGGTTAATTGGGAATAATAACACCTCGAATGAGGGTTTTTAACGTGAATTTCGGATGACGGTTCCGATTGTTGTAACACTTTAATATTGTATAATCATGATGGAAATTGTTACAAACATATGTATGATATGTTTTATTTATGGAAATATAACAGGTCCCTTGTGGTGTTGTTTAACCCACAGTGGGGTACTTTTGAGTCCGGTTGAAATTCCAAAGAGAAATAAGATAACTTGAAGTTAACTAACGCACCTACTGTGAGTACCTTTGATTTTAACATGTCTGCATCTGCTTTATGTTTGCTTTACCTGCTGAGGCATGTTGTTTCACTTTCGTTTGGCACTCTACTAACTTCCGTATATGTTGATGCAAATTCATACTTGTTGCATGTCCGTTCATTTGTTGTGCATCCTATTGATGGACCTGCAGGTCGAATCTGTACTCTGATGTTACTGTTCTATATGACCAAGAGTTGACACCTCTGTGGTCAGGATAGACAGTAGGTCATCCCCGATGTTATGTCTGCCTCAAATGGTTCGTTTTTCTTATGTCGAGCGTCATCTCGAAGGAGTTGCCGCTCGGGTTGTGTACGTGTGGAGTATACGATATGTGTTACCGGTGTTACTCCTGGGGGCATCATAAGGATTTGTGGAATGTGTAAAATCATTGGTATTCACTAAGCATTCGCTAACCCCTCAGTTGTATTTTTATAGGAAAAAGGGAAATCTGCTGCGGGACCTGCTAGATAGGTCGTTTGTGAAGTCTCGGAAGGTTTGGTACTACTCTATCGGTAAAAGAACTATGGGCCAATGTTGTAATATAGTCTGGGTGATGTAATAATGTATTGAGTATGTATACTTAGTATTGGAACCTTGTAGCACCGTAGGGTGTTTAAAACAGTTGTATTATTTTAATTTATGTACTTTAATGCTTCCGCACTTTAATTAAGTATTCATATCATTATGTAATCATGTGTTGGTGATTAATCCTGGGTGTATTGTAAATAGTGGTTATTGTGGCAAGGGTGTCACAATGAGGTATAGTTTCTTGGCCACACAATCAGTTGCAAGGGAAATTCTGTTGATCAATCTAAAGTCGAGGTCATCCGAAATTGGAGGCAGCCCTGTAATGCCTCTGGGGTCCACAATTTTCTTGGTCTTGCTGGCTATTATCGCCGATTCATCCGTTACTTTTCTAAGATTGCAGTTCCTTTGACTGCCATGACTCGGAAAAGTTTTAAATTCTCTTGGGGAGAGCCACAGGAAGTGGCATTTCAGGCTTTAAAGAAAAATTTGAGTGAGTCTCCTATTCTTTCTTTACTTGAGGGTAATGAAGATTTTGTGGTTTAAAGTGATGCATCACTACACGGTCTCGGATGTGTTTTGATGCAACAGGGTAGAGTTATTGCTTATGCATCCCGTCAACTTAAAGACTACGAGAAGAATTAACCTACTCACGACTTGGAATTAGCAGCTGTTGTTTTTGCCTTGAAATTATGGCGACATTATCTGTATGGCACTCGATGTCAATTATTTACCGACCAAAAAAGTCTCAAGTATATCTTTGATCAGAAAGAGTTGAACATGCGTTAACAACAGGCCATGGAATTGATCAAAGATTATGACTGTGAGATACTATACAACCCTTGTAAAGCTAACGTGGTGGCCGATGCTCTAAGTCGCAAGTCCTACTCTGGCATTCTATGTTATGCAACAGCCCGAGTTCCCGCTAAGACTGCTATGATCGTCGAACTTATTCGATTTCAGACTGAAGCTTTGACCGACGAGCACTTTAAGTCTAAGCGCATGGTTGGCTATGTCGAGCGCCTTTCTCCTTATAGTCGAGGTGTTATGTTATTTGACTCTCGTATTTGGGTACCTAAACGAGGGGGTATTCGTGATATTGTTTTGTCTGAGGCCCACAATTCCCGACTTTCTATTCATCCAGGTAGTACAAAGATGTATCGTGACTTATGTGAGGATTTTTGGTGGCCGGGGCTGAAAAGGAACGTCAGTGATTATGTTCAGAATTGCAAAGTTTTTCTTCAAGTTAAAGCAGAGCATCAGAATCCATATGGTAGTATGCAGCCGTTGGATATTCCGCAATGGAAATGGGAGACGCTTTCCATGGAATTTGTGACAAAACTACCCAAGACTCTACGACAACATGACTCTATCTTGGTTGTAGTTGACCAACTCACAAAGAGCACACATTTCATTCCCGTTACAGAAAACTATTTTATGGATCGGTGGCCACAAATTTTCATCGATGAGATTATTGCTAGGCATGGAGTTCGTAAAAAAGATTGTATCCGACCGAGACTCTCGTTTCACCTCTCGATTCTGGCATAGTTTTCAAAAAGAATTGGGTACTTGTGTCACCCTTAATACCGCGTTTCACACTCAGACCAATGGCCAGAGTGAGAGGACGATTCAGATGCTCGAAGATATGTTGCGCGCATGTATTATTGAGTTTGGTGGTAATTGGGATACACACTTGCTGTTGATTGATTTTTCCTATAATAACTCAAATCACACCTTTATCGGCATGACGCCATTTGAAGCCTTACATGGTCGCCAGTGTCGTACTCCTACTTGTTGGCGCGAGGTTGGTGAATGACCTATTGGTGGTCCGGAGCTACTACAAATTACTCATGATAAGATCCAGATCATTAGAGAGAATATGAAGGCGGCCTAAGATAGACAAAAGAAATATGCAGACAAGAAGCACAGACCTGTTGAGCTTGAGGTGGGCAGTATGGTTATGCTTAAGGTGTCGCCTTGGAAAGGCGTAATGCGATTTGGGAAGCGAGGCAAGCTTAGTCCTCGTTTCATTGGACCTTACAAGATTATAGAGTGCATCGATGCGCAATCCTATCGACTTGACTTGCCACCTGAGTTAGCCGGAGTGCACAATGTATTCCACGTAAGATATTTGCGCAAATGCCTAAAACACGGAGAACATATGGTGCCTACTTTGGATGAGCAAATACATGAAAAGCTTCATTATGTGGAGGAACCTGAGAAGATCTTAGACTCAAATGTCAATAAGTTGCGCAACAAAGAAATTGAAATGGTTTTGGTTAAGTGGAGACATCACCGTGGACCGAATCATACTTGGGAGTCTAAAGCTGAGATGCAGTCCAAATTCCCTGATCTAGTCGAAACCTCATGATCTCGAGGACGAGATCAATCTAACGGGGTAGAGATTGTAACGCCCGTAAATTTCGGTAAAATTCTAATTCCAACATTTCAATTCATAGAAGTTCTATAAAAAAATCAAATTATGAGTTTTCTCAATTATATTTTAAAAGAGAACAAAAAATCATAAATATCAACTATAATATCGAAATATTTTATTTTCGGAGTATTGTATGAAAATACTGACAGTTTACGAAATAACTAGTATATAAAAATAACCATAATAATAACAATTATGACAATGTCCCCAAGCATGGCTATGAACCATCTTCCTTCATTTTTTGTCCCCCTTTACTTTTTAACTTTTGATTATTTCAATCAAAGAGTCATAACTCGTCAATTTTCCATGCTATATGGATGATGAGATTTTTTTCTATATAAACAACCCATTTCTCATTCATCTAAGTCATTCAAACTTGATCTCTAGAGAGTTTCAGGGGTGGTGGTAACTTGTATATAGTCACCAAGTATCCATCATTAAGGGGGGCTTCAATTTGAGGTAATAAACTTTTAAGTTCCATCACTAATCTTGTATTGTTGTTAAAATGTCAAATTAAAGCTCAAAATATGTGATAATTAATATTTACAATCCATTTAATGGTTCTTAATATTATTTTCTTCAAGAAACCCAAAACTTCATTAATAGAGTTTTGGTGTGATATTTGATGTGTATTAGAAAATATACAATGTTTGTAAGATAAAAATATGTTTGAAGTTAAGACCGTACAAGTTGTCTATATATATATATATATATATATATATATATATATATATATATATATATATATATATATATATATATATATATATATATATATATATATATATGGGATCATTGCAGAACCTAAATTTAGTGTAGAACCGTAGAACCAAATCGTCCGTACACTAGATTAATCTAATGGTCTTGATTAAAACCATAAAGTTTGGAATTAGTGAAAAAAAATATTGGCATTAGTGATTATTTAATTTTTTCAGGGTAAAAAAGTAGTAGATTAGAAATAGCAAAAAGATTGGCATTAGTAAAATAAATATCTTTTTTCTTTAAATTAAAATAACATTAACATGATTAATTGTTAAATCAAAAAGATTATACCATAAAAACGAGAATTTTATACTCTTTAAAACGAGACCGGTCATGATATATTTTTTTCGAAAAAATTTTATGTGTTTACTTTTCGTAAAAAAAAATTACCCAGACCACCATTCAATGTGGCATGACCGGTATCATTCAATGTCGAATGACCACTTGATATCGTATATTCAACGTCGATGCAACATTGCATGTACATTCAAAATTAACGAAACCAAAATAATAGTCAAAATTAGCAGTCAAAAGTTGGTTGATTTAATGAGAACAGTAATGACATATTTTTTTTGAAAAAATTTTACGTGTTCTTTTTTCGTAAAAAAAATTACCCAGACCACGATGCAATGTAGCATGACCGATATACTTCAATGTCGAATAAACACTTGATGTCGTATATCCAACGTCGATGCAACACTGCATGTACATTCAAAATTCACAGAACCAAAATAATGGTTAAAATTAGTAGTCAAAAGTTGGTTAATTTAATGAGAATAGTAATGATATATTTTTTCCGAAAAAATTCTACATGTTTATTTTTCTTAAATTTTTTTTTTACCTAGACCTCCATTCAATATATTATATACAGATCATTCAATGTCGAATTACAGTTTACATCACACATTCAACACTGCATGTGCCTTCGATATTAAAAGAGTCAAAAATGGTCAAAGTGGGCAGTCAAACTTGGTAGGCTACTATTAATTCAATGTTAATTGCATAATTACCATCTTATCCCTAGTGTTATATAATAATCCAATGGTTTAGATTGGTTATATAGTTCTGCACTAAATTAAGGTTCTGCAATGGTCCCAACCCTATATATATATATATATATATATATATATATATATATATATATATATATATATATACTAGTAGTGTACCCGCGCAAAGCAGCGGCGACAATAATAGTTTTTATGTGATTACGTGTTCATTCAATAAGATATCATTGTATGAAAGGTATAAAAATATGATAAATTGTGGTTTTTGGCAATAACATCTTCATATTGAAATATAATTGATATCATGTTTAATTTTCAACGTGCAGTTTCGTTTTAGTAAAGTATAAAAAACTTAATAAGTTCTACAATTAATGTAAAAAAATAAAAATAACACCATTAGCTACATTGCTTTCACAAGAAAGTGGGTCTATGATGTTTATAAAATCAAAATAAACAAATGCAAAAAACATAATGTATATCAAATTAAACAAATGCAAAACACATCAAAATAAACAAATGCAAAACACAACACAAACAAACCTTTAGTTATGTAACAAGCTATAAAACAATATAATAAAAGTATAAAACACACATTTGTGGTTATAGACATATAGCCTTTCCAGAAAAAAAAAATACACATTCAATGTCCATCCCTACCCTTGCGATCGTGAAGCAGTTTATGATGAAAAACAAACCCTCAAAGCAATACTTGTTTCACCTCAAATGACAACTTCAAAGAAAGTGCTTCCATGGTTGCTTTTACAGTTTCTTTATCCTGAAAGCCCATCCAGCAAACAATTAGAGAGAATTATAATGAACTTTCTCTTGGGGACAACAAAACCACCCATTACCTTCCCTTCAAGTGAAATAGTAAGAGGCCCAGCTCTCGACTTACAGTAGCACGTTAATTAGAAAAAAAGATCAAGAAACATATAATAGAGATGTTAAATTATAAAGGTCAACAGTCATAACTTGATTGACATGTATTTGTACCAATGTACATAGCTAGAAATTCAAATGAAACCTTGGATAGAGGCTGAGCAACTTCTAATTGCAGTGTCAACTAAACATAAAGAAGAAAGGAGATTAGATAAAAATTCAAAAGGGAGACATTGAAAAAATCCAGAGCAATGCTGCTAGAATAATGTGTACACCATGTAATAAAACTTATACATTCCTTTGGATGTGGGAATTCCATACTAAGATTCAGCATAGGAATTCATGAAACAAAGGACTAAAATTATAATGAACTTTCTTCCTAACAGAGGACTAAGATTCAGCATAAGAATTCATGAAACAAATTAACAGCACCATACTTTGAAACGAATTAATAGACTAATTGTGACTAAAATTCAACAAGAGGATGTTTACCTGCACATTGTGAAATTTGTTGAAAATTGAATTCCTGGCAAACAATTTCTTCACTTAGTTGCTTAGGCGACTGAAAAATTAACAAGCACAACTTCAATCACATAATTGTTGACTCTGAACAAACCCCAAAACACCAAACAATTTTAGTTGAAACTAAAAGTATCGTGATCGGACACACACACACACATGTGTTGCTACATATATAACACAAACACATGAACATATATATACTATCATAAATTGCTCCTGCTGGATTACCAGACAGCACACACACAGTACATACATGCACTCTGGACACACAGATATTCATAGATGTTTCTGTTTGAGCTTTTAAAGCTCACACACAATTATGTACATTCAAACACGCAATGCTAATCACAGCCACACACGCCACTACACACCCCGAGACTATGTCTCAGAATCATGGAACTGCACAACACACTACGCTTTGTTCCTGTTGTTTGTGAATAAAACACACACACATTTATATTATAACTGCTACTGTTCTGTTTTAATTACACAACACCACACACACACATGTGTGCTACCCACCCCCTAAAATAAGTCTTTTACCTCCCCTGCTCACCTAAGTTGCTACTGTTGACATGTAATATGGCTGCTCTTCTATTCTACCAGACGTAAGGCCTGCTGTTGTTTTCATTTTTACAATATAAACACCATGTCATCAATTTTATTGTCTGTCCATTTTAGTTCTATACCCCAAGACTGTAAGGTAAAAAAGAAAACAACAATATTTATATTTTGTAAACAAATCAGTTACCAAGCTTACTCCAATACATAGCATTTTTATTCATGTATAATTACTAATAACTAATAAAAAATTGTAAAAAAATAAAATCAAACCTTCAAAAAGAATTCAGGATTTTAAAACAATTTAAAATGAGCATAAAACCATCTAAAATACATATAGCGAGTTACTTAACAATGAGATAAGTTAATCAAGAATGTCTTAAAATCATCCTCCATTAATCATAACAGACCGAAATGGTACCCTTTCAATGTCGACAAAGGTTGAAATATCCTTCTTTAACGGTTGTTTCCATGGTTCTCCATCCATTTGTATAAAAGCTTTTTTCCATGCTCCACATGGAAAACATCATCAAGTCATGATGATCATTGAGTTTATTCAAAAACTAAGGCTAACCAATATGAAAACGACAGAAAAAAATTGAAGTTCAAACATGCAATTAGGAGATCTTTAATCAGATACCAACTTTTTTTGTGATGATTGGGCAATGGGATACCTTAAAAAGGTAATATCTAAATAACTAAATGCATAAACGTATGCTTAAAAACCAAGAACAAATAGCATTATATAAAGAAAAAGCCAACTGATCAGAAACTTGAATATGCTTACCAAAGAAAACAAAATTCATTAGTAACCTGGCCAGAAAATTGAAATTAACAAAAAGTTGAAATTAAGAGGAAAACAAATTTCATCTTGATATATTTTGACCAATTAATCCATTGATTTTAATTTGATATTAATCTTGTAATGCAACAACGCATCATTAAAATGTAAAAAAAAATGTTAATAGCTTATTAAACAACATTTCCTTGTCAATTAACCATGACTCGGTGCCATTCATCCCTAGAACTCAATCTCACTGGCTGAGGTAAAAAATAAATAATGTGTGAGGAAGGCAGAGGAACAAGAGAGTTTTTAGTGAGTTCTGCTTTTAGGTCAAAAAATCCAATATCAATAATTGAAAACTGAACAGAAAACAACGTAATTTGTTGGTGTAACCCTTTGCCCAAAAAAGTCATTTAGTTCAATAAGCTCTAATATAGAACCTCAAACAGAATATAGAAGAGAACTTTAATAAGTTAGCACCATGCTATAAACATACACAACTACCTTTTTATGCACTCAAAGTTCCTTTAAAGCGTGACTTGAAAATACCTTCCACCGAAGTCAATTATGAGGATCCAAGAGTGTGGACTGAGGAAAACCCAAAAGCAGGTATCGAAGTCCCAAATCCAGCATAAGATGGATCATCAAATCCAAATGTTGTTGAAGATAGAAGAGTGAAGTTTGGGCAAGTGCCCTAGCTAGTTGAGTGGTTTCCAACATAATTTGACAATCCTATTGGAGAACAAAACATAGTTTCACTACCAAAAGTGGTCGTAAGTAAATTCATCTCCCTTTTCATTTCCTTTCTCAAAGACTAGCGGACACCTTAAATCACCGCTGCTTGAATGTGAAGTTGTTGCAAGAAAAGAAAAGGAAACACAAACACTATTGTTAAAATAAAACTCAATTAAAAAGCTGTAAGGAAAACACAAACAATAATAGTTTAACCTAATTGTATAGAAAAGAGGATTCCACATCTAAAAAATGCAGAAGAGATGAACTCTAAAACCTTAGATCATCACAGAACATCCTCATCATCTGATAAGTGTAGTCATATCATCAACTACTACTCATCATATGTTGTCATAGACTCATTTGCCAGGAATAAATGCTTACGAAAAGATCAACTCTAAAACCTAAGATGATCACATAACATCCTCATCCTCATCATCTGATAAGTACAGCGATATCATCAACTGCTACTCATCATATGTTGTCATAGACTCATAGTTCACTAAACTTATAATAATTTATAGAGTGAGGACCAGATTTTGCGAGGAATAAATGCTTACAGCAGTAGGATCACCGATTCGAACACCAAGAAAAATAACTCTTGTTGGTTTAGTCTTTAGCACAGCCTCCAAACCAGACTTGAAATCTTGACGAATGACATCTATTTGCACACCATAACTGAATGAGGAAGGATGTTGTAATATTAGCAATCACATGCTAAATTTTCAAGTACTTAAATTTATGTTTCAAGAGTATTCATTATATTCAACTGAAAATATAGGATATAGAGCAAGGTGAAAAAGAAATAGTGTCTTGCCTAGAGGATGTTTCGTATGTTAAAGAATTGATTTCAGGAAAGGCAGAAGGGCTCTCAATATATTTCTTATTGGAAATGTGGATGTATTACCAGATACATCCCCGTTTGAATGACCACTGTCAACTTGATGTAAAAAATATAAGAAAGTGGAATAAAACCTACAACAAGAGCTAATCGTTAGAAAATATTGGTACAGAAAAGTAATTCAGTTTTACAGTTACACATAACTACAAGAGCTTACAGTTTATTCCTTGCCTCCATTGAAGTTGAATGCCACCTCTTCAATACTGATATTTGAATATCTGATATGCTAAGTTACACGACCATGTTTTTTTGACAGGAAAAGAGGATATTATCAATAAAATAGAACATATAGAAGCATCAAATAAAAATTAAAACATATAGAAGTTTTCTAAGATGCCACATACTCTAGGGGTGAGCATCGGACTAAAACCAGACTAGACCGTAACCGAAAAAGTGTGAAATTTTATTACCGAAAACCGGACAGCAACATATCGGTTCGGTACCGGATCGGTATCAGTTTAGATCCGGTTCGGTCCAAAACCGGACAAAGAACCGAAAATACAACTATCTAGTAGCCATATATTTTATTTTTTGATATTTGCTGCAAGCAACCATGCTCATCTACACTATCCCTAACCCTCACCTTCTCAAGAATCAAGATTGCATCAATACAATACCATGAAACAAACAAAAAGAATCTTCTTGTTTCTCGAAATAAATCAATGGAAAATAAAAAGACATATTTCTTTGTTGTTTTATCTTTTTTTTATATTGTTGGTTTCCACTACCGAAGGTGATAATTACCTCATCGATTTCCATGAATTAAAGCAAGTATTTAAGTAAGCAAGCAACTCACCTCATCGATTCCCAAGACTCCGCTCTTTTTCCTTGCCAAGTGGGTTCTGTAACATCCTCAAAGTTATTTTATTGAAATTGAGCTAATTAAGTGGAAAACGTATTTATATTTAAGTTGAATTTGGGTGATTATTATGTATTTGGATATTTAGCAAAGTTTGTTGCTATTTTTGAGAATATTGAACTTAGAATCAATTTTGTGGATTATTATGAATTTAAAAGTTATTTATGATAAATTTAAGATTAAATCAGTATTTTATGGAACCGGTTAAGTCGAGGGGAGAAATGTGCAAAATGGTGAAAATTGGAATAAAAGAGCAAAAAGGGCTTCATTTTCACCATCTCTCTCTCTCTCTAGACTCTCTCTCTAGAATTCTCTCTCTACATCTCTCTAAGATAAATCACAAACCGACCGTCGGATTTTCGAGAATTATACGTCATCGGAAAGATATCGAGGAGTACAACAACAATCTACAAACGGATTTCAGATTTCATACGAATTGAGGTAAGAATCGAACCTTTTTAAGTTATGGTTTCGGTTTTGAAGAACAGGAATCTCGAATCTATCATTTTATGCAAATTTAAGTTTGTTTTGCTTGAAATGTTGCTGGATTATGATACTATATGCATAGTAGAATCGAATATATGCATCATACATGATATAACACTGATTTTAGGCCTTAGAAATGAAGGATTTAAGTTGAAATGATGAACAGACTCGAATATGTCATGAACAGAGTCGAAATGTAAGAACAGACTCGAGTTTGGTGCTAGATTCGAAGGTGTACCATTAGATTCTAAGGGGAGGGCTTCGAATCTAGGCATAGACTCGAAGTAAGGTTCGAATCTACCCTAGATTCGAAGGGGGTTCGAATCTGTTGATGGGGGGGGGGGGGTTCGAATCTGTTGCTAGGGGTTCGAATCTAACCCATTAAATTTGAGTTTAATGCCTAAAATTAAGAATACTACTCCCTAGACTTGTGTATTTTGAATGAAACTCATAAACAACACATAAAATGTCATGAGTTATATAAAGGTCAATATATGAACATGAAATGGGTTCAAACTTAGTTGTAATTCGAATTTGGATATAGACCCGAACGGGGAAAATATCGTCAAAACTTTCGAGACTTGATTTTTATGAGTTAAACGGTTAATAATATGAGGAAATTGTTGTAATTAATATGACAGGTCCCTTGTGGTGTTGTTTAACCCACAGTGGGGTACTTGGTGGAATCCGGTTGAAAGGCCGCGGAGAAATAATTTTGGTTATCCTTTATTTACGCACCCACTGTGAGTACCTTTGATTTTAGCATGTTTACATCTGCTTTATGTTTGCTAGGCCTGCTGAGGCATGTTGTTTCACTTTCGTTTGGCATTCTACTAACATGCGTATATATAGTGATGCACATTCACATTTGTTGCATGTCCTTTCTTTTGTTGTGCATCCTGTTGATGATGATGGACCTGTGTGGTCGCATCTGTACTCTGATGTTACTGTGCTATATGAGCCAAGAGTTTGACACCTCTATGGCCAGGATAGACAGTATGACATCCCCGATGGTATTTTTGCCTCAGTATGGTGGATTTCTTAAATGCCGAGTGTCAACTCGAAGGGGCTGCGGGCCTAGGTTTGCGTACCTTGGGTGCGTGTGGAGTATATGGTATGTGTTACCGGGGTTACTCCGGGTGGCATCATAAAGATATGTTGAATGCATAAAATCATATGGTATTCACTAAGCAATCGCTTACCCTTCTAGTTGTTGAATTTTTGCAGGAAAAGGGAAGTCTTCTGCTGGACATTCTCGTTAGGCTATTTGAGAAGATTTGGAAGAAATTTGTTACTTAATCGGTATTTACGTTGTGGAACAAATGTTACTATATGATTGGGATGATTGTAATAATTGCATTTGGATATGTAGACTTAGTTATGGTACCTTGTAGCACCATAGGGTGTTTGACACTTTTGCACTACTTTTATTTTATCTTTTTAATGCTTCCGCACAAAAATCTAGGTTATCAGATCATTATGTACTGTTTGATGGTGATTAAATCCTGGGAGATTGTAATTGGTGGTTGTTGTGGCAAGGGTGTCACACGAGATGGTATCAGAGCAGTTGTTTGAGATTCAAGTGTCCGTGAGGTCTTGATCTCAAACATTAGGTAATGATATGTAGTGGTTTAAGTAATGATCTGAACTAAGATAGGTTATGATCTAGTAATCATAAGAGATTGATTATCATACGGGACAAATGGATGGTGTCTTTAAGTTTATGACATGTTACTAAACAAGTTATATATTTTGTATTTCAGAACATGTCTGGAGGAGGAATGACACCAGAAGAGACGAGAGAAATGATGCTAGCCATGATGGCTGAGCAAAATCGGATGATACAAGACCAGTTTCGGGCTCGAGATGAGGCCGAAGCTAAACGAAGAGAAGATAAGAGGAAGAATAAGGAAAGAGAGAGAAACAATGATGAACAAGATGACAATATTGGTTCATCTAATAAACCCAGAAGTTGTCGGTTTAAGGATTTTAAGGGAAATGGAGCAGTCGAGTTTAATGGACTGGGTGATGCTGTTGCTGCTCTGGAATGGATAACAGCCACAGAACGGACATTCCGAATCAGCGATTGTGCTGAGAAGGACATGGTCCGTTTCGCTACTGCCATGTTCACCAAAGACGCAATAATGTGGTGGAACTCAATGGTGAATGCATTAACAATGGAGAAGGTTGCTGTAATGACATGGGCTGAGTTTACCGAAATTTTCACTCAGCAGTACTGCCCGGCCGATGAGCGCCGAAGACTTGAAGCAAAGTTTATGACGCTAATTCAGGGGACTAAGTCTGTGTCCCAGTACGCTGTAGAGTTCACGAGGTTGAGTTTGTTCGCGCCTCATCAAGTGGATACTGAGGAGAGGAAAGTGACCCGATTTGAGGTAGGTCTTGATTTGGAAATCCGAAGAGTGATGAGCAACGTACGTTACCCCACGTTTGCCAGTCTGCTGGAAGCTGCCAGAAATGTAGAACAAATCTTGATTATGTCAGGATATGTGATGGGGTCTGCTGCTGATGCTTCAACTAACCCAACTCAGCCTTCACCACCGAAACGACAGCGTGAAAGAAACTACTCCGGTTCTGTACGATCGTCGCAGTACTCGCCGCAACAGTCATTCCGTCGACAGTCTAGTCCTTCGGGTCATGCTCAAGCGTACTCTATCAACACTGAGCCACAGTACTGCAATAAATGCCATTTGGAACATTTCGGCAAATGTACCAAGGGGCGTGCATGTTTTTGCTGTGGAGAATTGGGTCACTATCAAAATGAATGTCCAAGGAAGGGAGATGCTTGCTATAAGTGTGGTGTATGGGGACACTACAGTAGGAACTGCAGAAGGGATGATCCAACAGCTGCTGCTCCATCTACAACACGATCATCGGGAGGTTCAAGTGGTGGTTCAGTCAACCGCCGGAACCAGTCACAAAGGGGGCAGGCTAGTGCATTTCAGATTACCGCGGAAGAAGCTAGGGAAAGCCTGGAGATGGATATGGGTACGTTTATGAGTTAAATTTTCGCTTGCATTAGTGATGTTTAATTCTGATATCAATAGGTCTTTTGTGTCTACTGCTTTGAGCAACGAATAGTCATGACATTGTTTAAGTACTTGTTATAATTGACATAGAAACTACTAGTAACACTCTAGCCAAATTTGATTGCTTTTACCGTAACCGCACCTTAGAAATTGAAGATGTAGTCTTCAATTTGGATCATACTCCGATAGCATTTAGTGAATGTAACGTGATAGATGTAGGAGATGTCGACATTATGAATAAGAATGACAAATGTCAAAGAAGGACTGATGTTTACTATAATTGTGGAAAAATGGGTCATTTTAGAAGAATACTTTAAGATTCTATACGTAACCTCATTAAAAGTTTATGATCCTAAAGATAACATGAACATGAGTATTAGGAAAAGTTGATACTATTATAAGTAAGATGATGATTATGAATAAGAATACATTAATGTATGAGTAGGCATTTGATGAATAAGCTAAAGTGGATTTTAAAATTCTGAATTGGAAAAGATGTTTTGAATATCGTGAGAATAGTTTGTAAATGGAATGTACAATGTGAAATATAAGTAAAATATGTATGAGAGTTGTAATTAATTAGGAAGGAAATATGATGATACATGAGGATAGTATATTTATTGATATGGTAATGATCAATAAGAAGATTAAAGAGACTTTGGATAATGATGAGAATTTGCTTATACAGTAAAGAAAGGTCTAATACTACGATTCGGAATCTAAGGGAGAATCGGAGGTGGTCATGAGTTTTGTTTTTGGTGTCGATTAATTAAATTGTAACTACTGCATTGGTGCAATCAATGTTAGTACTTTAGTCTAAGTTGTTGGTTGTGATAAGTGTTGAAATTGATTAATAACACAATAGTTAAAGTAAACCGTGTGTATCATAATTATACTTTAGGGGTCGAAGAAGTAAGTTTATATTCTGGGGTTTTTCCCAATAACTTACTGTTCATATTGGTATATACGACAATATAATGTATTTTGGACTTAGGTAAAAGCTGAAAAGATCAATGGATTAGATAGGAATTTCATATAACATCAATTATCATGATAAAGTAAAGAAGGCGTTGTTTAAAATTCCGTACGCAAAGAAAAGTAGAAGTCCTACATGTTGGAAAGAAATCGAAGGAAACTCTGATGGTTATGTCCGTAATATCACAAAAAAAGATGTTACTATGGTGATAGTAATAAACCGATCAGTTATAAGACAAATAATTGAGTGTAGTTGAAAGTATCACCGATAAGTATTGAAACCGGATCTGTAAAAAGGGTACAAGTTGACATCGGAATGTGTTGGCACAACTAGAATAATAGAGAAGTTAGGAATCAATCGAGTCATTTGGAATTCTTCCTAAAGGAAGTATTGGATTAACACATGGTGTTTCATATGGAAGGCTGTATGAAATCCTTACAACTAGTGATGAAAATTGGTTGATTATATCAAATTAGAATTCGAGAAAGGTTAGTATATGTTGAGAAACATGTATGTGTTTTAAATACTAACATCAGAAATTAAGGATCAAAAAGATTAAATTAGGGTTAATACGTTGGAAGTATCACAAAGGTTAAACCATGCTCGGGAGATAAAAGCCGATATGTTGAATAAGAAAAGAAATTTGTTCAAATACAAGTAACTTCGAGGACGAAGTTGAGCGTGGTGGAGCCCATGCTGTAACATCCTCAAAGTTATTTTATTGAAATTGAGCTAATTAAGTGGAAAACGTATTTATATTTAAGTTGAATTTGGGTGATTATTATGTATTTGGATATTTAGCAAAGTTTGTTGCTATTTTTGAGAATATTGAACTTAGAATCAATTTTGTGGATTATTATGAATTTAAAAGTTATTTATGATAAATTTAAGATTAAATCAGTATTTTATGGAACCGGTTAAGTCGAGGGGAGAAATGTGCAAAATGGTGAAAATTGGAATAAAAGAGCAAAAAGGGCTTCATTTTCACCATCTCTCTCTCTCTCTAGAATTCTCTCTCTACATCTCTCTAAGATAAATCACAAACCGACCGTCGGATTTTCGAGAATTATACGTCATCGGAAAGATATCGAGGAGTACAACAACAATCTACAAACGGATTTCAGATTTCATACGAATTGAGGTAAGAATCGAACCTTTTTAAGTTATGGTTTCGGTTTTGAAGAACAGGAATCTCGAATCTATCATTTTATGCAAATTTAAGTTTGTTTTGCTTGAAATGTTGCTGGATTATGATACTATATGCATAGTAGAATCGAATATATGCATCATACATGATATAACACTGATTTTAGGCCTTAGAAATGAAGGATTTAAGTTGAAATGATGAACAGACTCGAATATGTCATGAACAGAGTCGAAATGTAAGAACAGACTCGAGTTTGGTGCTAGATTCGAAGGTGTACCATTAGATTCTAAGGGGAGGGCTTCGAATCTAGGCATAGACTCGAAGTAAGGTTCGAATCTACCCTAGATTCGAAGGGGGTTCGAATCTGTTGATGGGGGGGGGGGGGTTCGAATCTGTTGCTAGGGGTTCGAATCTAACCCATTAAATTTGAGTTTAATGCCTAAAATTAAGAATACTACTCCCTAGACTTGTGTATTTTGAATGAAACTCATAAACAACACATAAAATGTCATGAGTTATATAAAGGTCAATATATGAACATGAAATGGGTTCAAACTTAGTTGTAATTCGAATTTGGATATAGACCCGAAACGGGGAAAATATCGTCAAAACTTTCGAGACTTGATTTTTATGAGTTAAACGGTTAATAATATGAGGAAATTGTTGTAATTAATATGACAGGTCCCTTGTGGTGTTGTTTAACCCACAGTGGGGTACTTGGTGGAATCCGGTTGAAAGGCCGCGGAGAAATAATTTTGGTTATCCTTTATTTACGCACCCACTGTGAGTACCTTTGATTTTAGCATGTTTACATCTGCTTTATGTTTGCTAGGCCTGCTGAGGCATGTTGTTTCACTTTCGTTTGGCATTCTACTAACATGCGTATATATAGTGATGCACATTCACATTTGTTGCATGTCCTTTCTTTTGTTGTGCATCCTGTTGATGATGATGGACCTGTGTGGTCGCATCTGTACTCTGATGTTACTGTGCTATATGAGCCAAGAGTTTGACACCTCTATGGCCAGGATAGACAGTATGACATCCCCGATGGTATTTTTGCCTCAGTATGGTGGATTTCTTAAATGCCGAGTGTCAACTCGAAGGGGCTGCGGGCCTAGGTTTGCGTACCTTGGGTGCGTGTGGAGTATATGGTATGTGTTACCGGGGTTACTCCGGGTGGCATCATAAAGATATGTTGAATGCATAAAATCATATGGTATTCACTAAGCAATCGCTTACCCTTCTAGTTGTTGAATTTTTGCAGGAAAAGGGAAGTCTTCTGCTGGACATTCTCGTTAGGCTATTTGAGAAGATTTGGAAGAAATTTGTTACTTAATCGGTATTTACGTTGTGGAACAAATGTTACTATATGATTGGGATGATTGTAATAATTGCATTTGGATATGTAGACTTAGTTATGGTACCTTGTAGCACCATAGGGTGTTTGACACTTTTGCACTACTTTTATTTTATCTTTTTAATGCTTCCGCACAAAAATCTAGGTTATCAGATCATTATGTACTGTTTGATGGTGATTAAATCCTGGGAGATTGTAATTGGTGGTTGTTGTGGCAAGGGTGTCACACGTTCAGTCTCGGTTCTTGTCGGTTTCAGACGGTTTTGGACCGGAACGAACCGAAAACCGATTTTTATTAAAACTATGGACCGAAAACCGAACCGTATATTAGGGGTGAGCATTCGACGATCCAAACCGGTGAAACCGACAAAGATGAAGAGATTTACCTCAAGCAGGTCTGTCAGACTCCGTTTTAAGATATTTAACCTCTAATTCGGAAAAGATGAAGAGATCGAATATAATGTTTCAAATACGTTAGATACTATAGACCTCTTTGAGTTTGTTCTCCCTTCTTCCTGCAAACTATGCTTAAATTATCTGAACCTCATTCACATTTTCCTTGACCTTCTGCAATGTAGTCTTTCATTTCTATAATAGTTGTACAAAGCCTTCATAATAGGAAGAGCAGAAAATCAATAAAAAATGAAAGGTAAGATGGTCAAGATACATAGAGCTCGAGGTATAGGGGTCCAAATCCCATGTACCAGCCCAAGGATCAACAATATTTTAAGGGGTAAAATTGAAGTAAAAAAATACGAAGAAGCAAAATACAGAGTTTAGAAATTCATTTTTCAAGACGTCGCTGAAATTCCTCTCTCTCTCTCTCCCCCTCCCTCTTTGCGGTATCCTTTTAAAATCAACTACGCCGGTCAGCTGAACGACAATCTAGGGTTTGTTGACTTGTTTTGGCGGTGGTTGAAGGTCTGATGGATGTTGTGGCCGGCGTTGATGGAGGTGTGATGGTGGAGTTAGGTAGCAGGAGAAGAAATGGCAGCGTGGGGGAAGTAGAGAAATGGAAGTGGGAGAAGAAAAAACCTCATGAAAAGAAGGAGAAGAAATGGCAACGATGCTAGGGCTTGAGGGAGTGCTTTGGTTGAGTCTCTTCTCCCACGCTGCCTTTTAGCTTCCCAATGCTTATCCCGGTTCTCAACATTTCATAAGATGAATTTAAATTTTGTTGCAATAAAGCTGGTACATTATGCTTTTAAGACTTGTAAGTTTAAGACTTGTAAGTCTTAAAATTCAAGAAATAGCTTTAAAAAGTTGTACATTGTGTATTGTAACTTGTAAAAAACTAAATGCTTTATTAGTAGTAAAGATATATATATATATACATATATATATACATATATATATATATATATATATATATATATATATATATATATATATATATTTGTGACTGTGAGTGGGATTTTAATATTGAACAATATTTTAGAAAATTTATTTAATCAAATTATAATATATGTGACGTGATAATTTATGGATTTATCCGAATCGAACCATTTAGAGTCACAAGTGAATAAGTAAAAGTATAGGTGGTGAAGACAAATATTTTACCAATAAAATAGGAGAGTGACGTTTGAATAACGAATTTTGATATCAGGAATATAGTTGGCTATTGTGGTGATTGTCATAGTGAACGACTTGGTGTTAGCTAATTTGGGAATTCTGAATTGTGCAAGCACTGTGAGTAACAATGTTGTGAATTCATAATTGTGTGTATCCTTATTATTTTTCATCATCAGAATCCCTTGATAATGTCATGCTCATCTTATACGTTTACAAGCAACCTTATATGATTCATATGATTTGTTTCTGTGTTTATTCGTGGGTGTCGTCCCTTTCCACATACATGCATGATATGATATATAATAACTGTGATGTTATTTTGTGTCGCAAAACGGATATTGTAGGGGTGCCGTCTCCTTGAAATACCGTCTAGGAGTGTTGTCCTCCTAAGAATACATACAAGTTGGGGTGCCGCCCCCTACTTAATACTCGTGGAATTTTCGTCTTCCATTCATTTATTTATAGATTCATTTTCCATACATATGCACTTTATGCTTTCACCTTGTTACTCGTTAGGTCGTGGGCTTACCCTGTTTGGGGAATTACTTTTCAAGTGGAAGCAAAGGTAAAGGCCCGATGGCCTATTGATTCTGATTAGCTGGGAGGATAACTAAAGATGTGGATTTTTGTAGAAGACTTATTTCCACTAGTGCCACCTTATGATCTTTTGGGTCGGGTAGACAATCTGATCAATAGTTGGCATGTAATGTATTAGTATTATGACTTATGTTGTATTCCGCTTGACTTGACATTTGACTTTAAATGAATGTTTAATGCTTATCCCGGTTCTCAACATTTCATAAGATGAATTTAAATTTTGTTGCAATAAAGCTGGTACATTATGCTTTTAAGACTTGTAAGTTTAAGACTTGTAAGTCTTAAAATTCAAGAAATAGCTTTAAAAAGTTGGACATTGTGTATTGTAACTTGTAAAAAACTAAATGCTTTATTAGTAGTAAAGATATATATATACATATATATATATATATATATATATATATATATATATATATATATATATATTTGTGACTGTGAGTGGGATTTTAATATTGAACAATATTTTAGAAAATTTATTTAATCAAATTATAATATATGTGACGTGATAATTTATGGATTTATCCGAATCGAACCATTTAGAGTCACAAGTGAATAAGTAAAAGTATAGGTGGTGAAGACAAATATTTTACCAATAAAATAGGAGAGTGACGTTTGAATAACGAATTTTGATATCAGGAATATAGTTGGCTATTGTGGTGATTGTCATAGTGAACGACTTGGTGTTAGCTAATTTGGGAATTCTGAATTGTGCAAGCACTGTGAGTAACAATGTTGTGAATTCATAATTGTGTGTATCCTTATTATTTGTCATCATCAGAATCCCTTGATAATGTCATGCTCATCTTATACGTTTACAAGCAACCTTATATGATTCATATGATTTGTTTCTGTGTTTATTCGTGGGTGTCGTCCCTTTCCACATACATGCATGATATGATATATAATAACTGTGATGTTATTTTGTGTCGCAAAACGGATATTGTAGGGGTGCCGTCTCCTTGAAATACCGTCTAGGAGTGTTGTCCTCCTAAGAATACATACAAGTTGGGGTGCCGCCCCCTACTTAATACTCGTGGAATTTTCGTCTTCCATTCATTTATTTATAGATTCATTTTCCATACATATGCACTTTATGCTTTCACCTTGTTACTCGTTAGGTCGTGGGCTTACCCTGTTTGGGGAATTACTTTTCAAGTGGAAGCAAAGGTAAAGGCCCGATGGCCTATTGATTCTGATTAGCTGGGAGGATAACTAAAGATGTGGATTTTTGTAGAAGACTTATTTCCACTAGTGCCACCTTATGATCTTTTGGGTCGGGTAGACAATCTGATCAATAGTTGGCATGTAATGTATTAGTATTATGACTTATGTTGTATTCCGCTTGACTTGACATTTGACTTTAAATGAATGTTTAATGACTATCGATGAAAAGTTTTAAATTATTGTGTATTTTTGGAGGTAATAACTTTACGGATCCTGTGTTAGTTCTTATAAATTAGGACGGGTGTTTCAGCTTATGTCCTTGGTTTCAGGATAGTCATTAGCCATATGAGTTTTTCTTCCACATCTATAACATTTTCTCTTTTTAGGCCTTTTGGAAGAACTTTCGGAAACACATTCTAGATTTTCTCTATTGGTGTTTACAACAGGTTGACTTGTTTTATAAGGACCAGTAGAGTTTGTGACAGGACTATCTCTAGGCTGTGTAGCAATAGTTTTTCCTTTGTCCTTAGGGACATCATCCTTGGAGACTTCCTTTCTCTTTTTAGGAGTACATAAATAAAAAATTTGAAATTTTATATTCTTTTGTTCTGCCTGTTTCTTCGAAAACTTATTTCAAGACTTCTCAGGTTTGGCATAGGCTTTGCCTTTGCCTTTACTGAGATGTGATGATTCTTGCACACTTGTAGTTACAAAATCATGTTTTTTTTGTTTTTATAAAAGACTTACTTTTATTTATGACCAACTTACTACTATGTTTTGAAAACTTATTTGAAACCACAGTAGCATTACTTCCAACAAGAGACTTACCCATGTTAGATGTATGTTGTTTTCTTTGTGAAAACTTATTTCCAAAGAATTCAACATTGAATGGTGGTGTAGGTTTCTTACTAACAGTCTTGACTTCAGAACCTGGCTTAGGTTTAGTAGACCGGTCTGCAGGTTTGACACCCTTTCCACCAGTTTGTTCATGACAGTCGAGCGTACAATAGTGTAGTTTGGTGGAGAACACATCTCATCACCAGACTCCACAGCTTTCACACATGAATTGTCAGTGTTTTGAGGCCTGAAAAAACCTATTTGTTGAAATCAATTTTCCATTTACATTTTGAATGAAAGTATTTGAAAGTTCACCAAGAGTAGACAAATCTGTTTCCATATTCTTGATTTCAACTATTGAAGTTGTTGTATCAAGGTCTCCTCCAAGATATGCTTGGATTTGAGCAGGTATTTGCTCATTCATACATTAATTAGCTCTTTGAGCAGAATGGCACCAAGAGTCAACAATCTTTTGGAGCTTTGGATGCTTTTAGTCTGTTTCTCTTTTCACTTCTAATAAGACAGTGTTGATGTGTTTTACTTCATCAAGCTCGGTTTTCAACTTATGAAAACTGTCAAGTTCATTAGTTTTAAGTTCAAGATCATGTTTCAATTTAGAAATTTCAGACTTTAATGCATCTTGTTTCTCCACAGCAGCTTTTAGATCCACAAACAAGTAATCAAACATTTTATCTTTTTCTTCAAAATTGTAATCTTCAAAATTTTGTACCTTGTACGTCATTGTTGGATTCCAGTTGTCCAAAGAGATGAGAGCCACAACTTCTGCTGGATCTCGTTTGAAGTTGCTTATAGAAGGAAAATCAGTATTGGCCACCAGGCAGTTGTTATCTTCCTCATCAGAGGATGAGTCAGAGTCTTCTCGATCACAGGTTTCAGCCATGAGTCCCTTCTATTTGTTTGAAGCCACAAAGTCTTCCAAGTTTTTCAACTTAGTTATGGCTATAAGATACTTAACCCTATAGCCATCATCTCTGTTTGTCTTGTGAGGTTTGGATGATGAGCCAGCAGCTTTAGACACACAGTCTGCAGCAATATGGCCAGTTTTGCCACATTTAAAGCACTCAGCCTTTGATTTATTAAATATTCTTTTTCTGAGGGCATTTGACTTTTTTTTTTGTGGCATCATTGATCAAAACATTTTCTTGTTAAACTTTTTGACAATCATAGAAATCATTTGCTCATCATCAAGGTCATCAAGGTCTTCATTATTCTTCCTTTGAAGTGACTTCTAAGTTTTCATCAGCATGGGAGCCAGCTTGTGTGAACACATCACACACCTAATTTACAGGTTGCCTTACACTAGCCACTAAGGTTGAACCTTTCTTAGACATTTCCAAGGCATTCCTCTTTTGCAGCCTATATTGCTCATCATTTAGTAACGACCCATAGAAGATTTACTAGATTCATGCTTCTGATAGTACCTGGGCTTCTGGGAATAGTTGAAAAATAGTTCCACAACTTAGGCAAGATATCTAAGAACTTGTTTACCAAGGTTAAATTTTCCTTAGTGATCCCAACAACTTTGAGATCATTTATCAATGTAGTGAACCTGGTGTAGGTTTCAGTAAGGCACTCCTTAGGCTTAGCAAAGAACAACACATATTGTCTAACAAGATTGTTAATCCTATTATCCAATATGATATTGGGACCATCATAGACAGTACACAGAGTATCCCACATCTCTTTGGCAGTCTTCATCTTCTCAACCTGTTTGAACACATCATTAAGGAGAGAGATTACAAGGTTGTTCTGGGCTTTTGCATCAAGGGACACCAATCTCTTATCTTCATCAGTCCATTGAGCTTTAGCTTTCTCAATGGTCCTGGCCTCAGGATCAACACCTTCAGCAAAAGGAGTGATGGTAGTGACTAAGGTAGGCACATAGGGACCTTCCATCACTATCTCTAGAAGCTGTACATCCAGATTCTCCAAATAGAGCATCATTCTACACTTCCATCCAGAGAAGTTTTGGTGATTGAACTTTGGAGGCTTGGCCATAGATCCATTTGAGACATCCTCCTTGATTAGTGATATAATTGGTAACACCAGGATCAACATACAACCCAATAATATCATGCAATTTAAATTGATAAACTTAAAGCAGATTTAAGCAGATCCATACTAAAGTAAGAAAATGTATAATACTAAAGTGTCATAGGCTAAATATTACAACATCATAATTTAAAGCATTAATCCCAGCCCCAAAGCTATATCATCCATGTACCAAATAAGCTTCTAAGGTCACCTGGAGAATTGAGAATGATAGCCTAATTAGAAGGCCCAGCTACACCTTTACCTTTGCCTGAAAACATTGAAAGTCAACGGGCTAGCTAATGCTTAGTGAGATAACAGATTACATATTCGACAGATATTTTTTTACAAACTAATTGTGAAAACGGGCAGTGCAAGCCCCATAGTAAGTGAAAACCATGCAGTGCAAGCATGGGGTTTGGAAGTTCTAAAATGCTGATCGGGGATGTGCCGAACCTGACTAGGTAAGTGATTGGGATGATCGGTTCCCTACAGTGTCCTGCGTCTGCCCCAGTCCAGGTCACATCAGATTGTGAAGTAATAATCACGCAATGAAAGCATGAATAAATAGATGCACTTTCAAATAAATGCTGGCTACATGTTTGTCACATGTCAAGTACGAGGGTGCATCATAACAATGAATCATATGTGAGTGCCAACTAACGTATATTGAACAACATGAACATGCCATTGAAAACTGAAAGGTGAATGCAAAGACAATAAACGTTCAAATAATAATCTATTACTCACAGTGGTTTTACTTAGTGTAAGTTGTCTCTAAATCAGTGTGTGTTACACAACACCACAAAGATCCTGTTAAGTCAGTATAATAGTGTATCAATGTCGGTATCTGCTTAAAATTTGATTCTGAAAAGTTACGTAAATTGAACCAAAATTCAAACCACATCCGAATTTCGGATGAACCCGAAATCCGGATGGCCCGAAGTCCGTCCTTAGTAATTTCTTATGTAAACCCCATCCAAAATTCGGATGATGCTAGATCCAAAACTCGGATGAACTGTTGGTCCGAAATTTGTGTCTATACTTAGAAGTGGAATCTGAGGCTGAAATTTGGTATACGACTTCATTAACACTCAATTTATACATATCATCTTGAATCTACAACATGCATTAACATCCTAAACAGAAATCTTTGATTCGGTTCTTGTAAAAAATGAACCCAAATCCTCAAAAGTTGCACTTTTAAGTAAATTTTACCTCCAATCGTTTGTTGTAATGATTATACTTTTGTATTTGCAGATGCAATCCATCTTTTAACACTTTAATTCAACAATTTTGGAGTTCTTTATTTGTTGAATATTGAAAGAACCATGGGTTCTAGAGAGAGAGTGAGAGAGACGGGAGAGTAGAGAGAGAAAGAGATGGTAAAAATGAAAAGTTTTTCTCTTTTTATTTGTTATTTTGTCACATTTGCATATCACACCCCTCAACTTTGTACATTTCTCATTATCAATCTTTTTAAACAGATGAACCGGTTTCTCATTGTTATGCTTACTCAGAACAACAATGATAACTTCTCATCATCATTGTCATTTTTTTTAAAATATTTCAATCGATAATTGATGTATATTCTACCGACGGCGGTTCCTTGTTGTTTGCTTTCTCGAAAAACTACGATGAGGATTTCTCCTCATTGCTTTTCATATTTAAATTTTTGAATGAAATTTTCTTAAATTGAAACGATAATTCAATTTATACATTAATTGAGTCTTAATTTGCAAATTATAATTGATTAAAAGTAGGGATGTTACACCATTGTCATAGTAGGAAGGGAAGTTTTAATCACTGTTGTCCATGGTGGGGAATGGGAAGAATGAGAGATCAAGAGTTAACACACATTCAACTGGCTCTAATACCAATTGTAGGTCCCAAAAGGTTTTCCAAGTATGTTTAGATAAGTTGTAGAGGGGGAGGTGAATACAGTCAATCTTTATCACACACTTTTTCTCAATGTTTGTATGTATGTGTATTAACACTTGTTAATGTTACAAACAAGTTTCGATTGCGAAATAATCGAAACTAAGATGACAGAATTGAACAACAGACTTTAAACTAATCTAAGACTCACTCAAAGTAGTTACAATGAAATGACTCACTAAGATTCACTCACTGTTTGGACATACAAATTGAACATCTTAGAGACTGAACAACTTAGACACACTCAGCTATATCACACAAGTTGAATTAGATCATGCATGCATGAAAAACACACTTTGGTTTGCAATACACGTTCTCTGTTTGTGGATGTCTCTCTTGATGCTCTCTATCCTTGGAAGCTTCTCTTTTATACTCATAAATGGAATCTCAGTGAAGCTTCTTCATTGGTTGTAGAGAAAGTGGGAATGTCTTTGCAAAAGGACAAGATTGCTATTCTGCATCAGAATAAGTCTGACAGATCAAGATTTGTCCACTTGCTGCAGAATCATTGTCTTTTCCTTTTATTCATTGTCCAATTCAGCTTTACCTCAAAGAGCAATGTCAACTTGAGACCTTTACTCTTCCTTGTAAGGCTTTTTTAATATAAGAAATGATCTGTGCCCCATTTCAGATGTCCTTTTTGTCTTCATGCTTCAAAATAGCTTTGGCAGAAGTAGCAGTTTCTGAATTTCCACATCAATCCATGAAGTGTTAGACCTGTTCACAAAGAACAGAACACATAACTAAGTCAAAATTGTTCAACAGACATGAACAGCTTAGACAGATTCTTTCAAACTGATAAGATTGTATTATTGTATGTTTTCAGTGGTTTTAAAGGCTCATATATGCATTTTCACTTCATAATTACCGTACTTTTACTCCATAATTGTGTTTCAGGGTCAAGAAGTCAAATGGAAGCAGCTCGAGAAAATTCAGCGCAAAACAAGCCGGTGGGAGCGCAGACCTGCGCCACCCTATGCCCTCAAAACAGTGAGATTTGGAGCTAAAAAACTGTTCCAGAGTACCACAAGCATAGGTTGGTCGTACCCCAGGTGCAGGGAAGCGTAGGGCTACGCTTGTGCGGCTTAAAAACCCTGCAGATGCATTTTTTAGTCCAAAACCCTAGTACACTCGTCCTCTATAATTAGGAAGCGATTTCTTTCATTTTTGGGAGTCCCGAAGTGTTGAAAAAAGCGGCGAAGCCCTACCGGATTTGATCCATGATTTAAGTACGAAGAAGGTGATTTGCACTCGTCCGAGCCGATTAGGATGTCTCCAACCATTCCCGGTGAAGGGCACATGATGAGCGGCTAAACACCATAGCCGTTTGCGAAGGATATACGGCTAAGTTTTACATTCTTGAATTTCACTTTATGTTTTGATGTATTTCGTGTTTCTTGAATACTTTATGTGTAATGCAAATGATAAACATTCGGTTAGTATTATGAGTAAATAGTTTGATTGGTAAAACCAAGATAGTTCATAGTGATATTATTATTTGTGTCGGGTCCATTAGTTTAGGGATTAAGACAAGTAATGAATGTTGCATGCGCTATGCCGAGATTTATTGGTTAAAGTATTTATGAGTAATTTTACTACGCAATTGATTATGTCTATGTGACCGTTGCATGGAATTCAAGTGGGTAATAACTTATGTCGTAGTGATTCGTAAATGGTTATCTTCAAATTTCTTTGTTAATCAAATTGTTAGTTGTTTGCCGTTGTTTTAGTTATAATTTAGTCGCAATCATTATTCCAAACAAATCATCCAATTCATAATTTAGTCGCTTTCAAAAACTAAAGAAACTGGCTAATTAACCCTAATTCACATACCCACTCCCTGCGGATTCGACCCTTACTTCTCTAAGTTAATAGTTAGATTTAAGGTTATTTCTACGGGGCACAACGACGGCCCCTCAGATTTTGGATTTTTGGTGTCGTTGCCAGGGAGTGATACATTAGTTAGGGCTAGAAGTTAGTTTTGGCCTTAGTTTAAGTTTTAAGTACTTTAGTTAATTATTTTTAATATTTAATTTCCTATTACTAAAAATCACATAAAAATTTAAAAAATTCAAAAAAGGTAATTGTAGTCATCTACTTTACCACCAAATATATAATTAGTTTAATTAACTAATTTAATTTTAGTTTTTAATAGTTTATGCTCACACGTCGATCGGCCAGAGGATTGCCGCTGCAATTTGAACCTGAAATCGAAAAAGTAGCTAATCTTACCGAAAGACTGTTAGGATACAAAAACAACAAAGATTAATCACGGAGAATTCAAGCGACCAGCGTATACATACGGAGGACGATAACGAGCGGGAGGAAGAATTTCCCACTTTAGAGGTTCCGATTTCGCCAAGAAATCGTGAGCAAGAAGAACTAGAGCCTTTAATTGTCGAATACATATGTACCAAATTTCAGCTTCTGAAACAAGTTCTAAGTATGATTCTGGAAATTAAATGTGTGTTTTAGTGTGTGCGTTCGACGAGCTTGAGTAAACAGTCCAAAAAGGGGCTGATTTGGTACAAATATTGTTATAATGATGATAGAAAGTGTTAAAAATGTTTATTTAAGTTTGTATCAATATTTTCCAGTCACAAAATAGACATAAAATGAACAAAAGTGAAATATGGAAATGATAGAAAATGTCCAAGTATGAACTTGTGTCGGATGAACAAAGTCAATACACATATTTTGGACATACGGTCTTCCGAGTTTCGGATGGTGTGTCATCCGAATTTCGGATGGCTGTTCAAAGAAAAATGCCAAGGATGGACTTCGGGCCATCCGGATTGGGTACATCCGAAATTCAGACCACGTCCGAACTTTGGTTCATTTTAACTAAGTTTCTAAAATTAAGTCTTACGCAGATACTAACACTGATTCACTATTACACTGACTTAACAGGATCCTTATGGTATTATGTAGGTCCCAAAAGGTTTTCCAAGTGTATAGCTCTAAGCTGTAGGGGGGGGGGGGGTGAATACAGCAGTTTAAAACTTAGACACTCTTTTCTCAATGTTTGTATGTATTATCAACAAAAGTTAATTACAAACAAGCTTGAATGCGGAAAGGTTCAAGCTGAGACGACAACTACAACAGTTTGTCAACTAATCTAAAACACACACAGACTAGTTACAATGATTATTCTCACTGTTTTTACAAGACTCAGATGGACAGCTTATACATGAACAGCTTAGACACGCTCTACTGTTTTACATAAGCAGACTTGCATGCATGGAATAACACACTTCAATGCACGTACTGATTGTCACACTCTTGGTTATTTCATTATCCTTAGAAGCTTCCTTTTATACCCAAAAGGAGAATCTCAGTGAAGCTTCCTCATTGGACAGATGAGATAGTGGAGAGTCTTCCAAAAAGACAAAACACCTTTCTGCATGTTCTGATAAAGTATCTTTGCATCTTTCTTTTTTTCCAAAAAGAGTTCAACATTTCCATCTTTTTGACAAATCCAATAATTTCTCTAGCAGCCTCTCCTTTGCTCTTCAAGAAGATTACCCATGTAAACCTGGAGAACTCATCAACCATTACTAGAGTGTATCTTCTTCCCCCAAGACTTGGGACATTAACAGGTCCAAACAAGTCCATGTGGATTAAGAAGAGAGGAGTATCAATAAAAAAATTGTGCTTGGATTTAAAAGATGATTTCCTCTGCTTTCCTTTTTCACAAGCTGTGCAGAGTTTATCCTTAACAATAGTCATGGAAGGCAAACCTGTTACCAACTCTTTCTTACAGAGTTTGTTGATGCTCTTGAAGTTCAGGTGTGACAGCCTTTTGTGCCATAACCAGTTTAGGTCTGCATTTGTTCTTGTGAGAAAACAGGTTTCAATTGTGGGATCAGCAGATTGCATATCCACAACATATACACATTTCTTCCGTTGAGCACATAGCACAACTTTACCTTAGGAATCCAATAGGTAACCCAGGTGCTCATCAAAATTAACCTTGTAGCCAGTATCACACAGTTGACTTATGCTTAAAAGGTTATGTTTTAGCCCAACCACATAGGCTACTCTTTTGAACACTGCAGCACCAGCTTTAAGAGTTCCATATCACTCAGTGGATCCCTGTACATTGTCACCAAAAGTGACTTTTGGCACTTTTTCAGGCCTTAGATCATTCAGCAGGTCCTTGCAACCTGTCATGTGCCCTGAGCAGCCACTGGCCAAGTACCAAACCTAGGATGGTTGTTTGTCTTGCAGAATGTCATAGGAAAATATTAGTTACATTTAGGGGAACTCGTCATAGTGATGAGTTCTCCTACTTCATCAACATGTGTTGATGGGCTAGTAATATCCACATTAATATTTCCTATTTGAATGGTATCAGTTTGGATACCACTCTCATTCACTAAGTTACTTCCAACACTGCTTGTTTTACCAATGATGGAATTAGCAGAGTCAACAGGCCTCATGTCCTTAGTTTCAGGACAGTCTTTGGCCATGTGTGTCTTCTTGATTTTATCAGCAGGTTTAGCAAACTTATTACTATTTTTAGATGAATCAACAGCTTGGATGGATGGCACAATAGCAACAGCTTTGTCTGTTTCTTCTTTTCTCTTTTTGAGAGGACAAATGTCA
Source organism: Centrapalus pauciflorus (assembly GCA_020465985.1). Classification (NCBI taxonomy): domain Eukaryota; kingdom Viridiplantae; phylum Streptophyta; class Magnoliopsida; order Asterales; family Asteraceae; genus Centrapalus; species Centrapalus pauciflorus. The sequence goes on from JAANYP010005022.1 coordinate 79,249, forward strand.
AAAACAGGAAGTTTGATTGATTTTTGACCTTCCACAGGTTTGGGAAACTTATTCCCAGATTTCTCAGGTTGAGCAATGGCTTTGCCTTTGCCCTTACTGAGATGTGATTGACGCTGCCTATCAGCATAATCACTATTTCTGGTTTTGAAAGACTTATTTTCATTTATAACCAGTTTTTCACTATGATTTGAAAACTTATTTGAAATCAAAACAAATTTGCTTTCAACATGAGACTTTCCCTTGTTGAAAGTGGGCTGATTACCTCTTGAAAACTTATTTTCAAAATGTTTAGCATCAAAAGGATTAACATGTTTCTTACCATCAGCTTTGGACCTAGAGCCTGTTTTGTCAACAGGTTTGGTGTCCACAGCTGTAGCTTGAACATGTTTTCCTCTCATTTGCTTATGTGAATTAGCAGAGCACTTAGCAGGCTGATTTGATGGAGAACACATTCCATTATCAGCTTTGGGGCCTTTTTCACACAGGCTGTCAGTATTTTGAGGCCTGACAAACCTGTTTGTTGAGACCAGCTTTCCATTAACTTTCTGGATGAAAGTACTGTGAAGCTCACCAAGAGTGGACAAGTCATCTTTCAGATTATTGATCTCAACAATAGAAGCTGCTGTGTCAAGATCCCCTCCAAGATAGACTTGGATTTGTGCAGGGATCTGCTGACTTATGCAATGGCTTACTTTTTGTGCTGATTGGCACCAAGAGTCAACTATCTTTTGAAGTTTTGCATGTTTTACATCTGTTCTCTCTTTTCTTCCAGTAAAATAGAGCTGATGTGTTTTAGTTCATCAAGCTCAGCTTCCAACTTATGGAAACTGTCTAGTTTACTGGATTTTAATTTCAAGATCAGTTTTAAGCTTAGAGATTTCAGATATTAAAACATTATGCTTCTCAACAGCAGCTTTTAAGTCAACTAGCATATATTCAAACATTTTTACTTTTTCATTTGGACTGTAAGCCATAAAATTTTGTACCTTGTACATCATAGTAGGGTTCCAGTTATCTAAGCTGCTGAAGGCTTTAGCTTCAGCCAAGTCATGTTTGAAGTTGCTAGTTGATGGGACATCAGTATTGGCCATCAGACAATTGTTGTCTTCTTCATCTGAGGATGAATCAGACTCTTCCCAATCACATGTCTCTGCCATCAGTCCCTTTTGCTTGTTGGAAGCCACTGAGTTTTCCAACTTTTTCAGCTTTGCCATGGTCATAAGGTACTTAACCCTATAGCCATCGTCCCTGTTGGTCTTGTATGGTTTGGAAGACTGTCCAATAGCTTTTGTCACACAGTCAGCAGCTATATGGCCAGTTTTGCCACATTTGAAGCACTCAGCTTTAGATTTATCAAATGCCTTCTTCTTGACAACATTTGAGTTTCCCTGTAGCATATTTCTTCCAAACCTCTTCTTGTTGAACCTTTTGAAAAGCATGGCTATCATTTGCTCATCATCAAGCTCAGCAAGATCTGCACTGTCTTCTTTATCAGACATTTCCTCTCTTTCATCATCAGCCTGTTGATCAGATTTTGTGAACACATCACACTCCTGTCCAACAGGTTGTCTCACGCTGGCCAGTAAGACACCACCTCTCTTGGATATTTCCATGGCATTTCTCTTCTGTTGCCTTGATTGTTCATCATTTAGTAAAGATCCATATAAGTTTACCAGATCCATACCTTTGATAGTACCTGAGTTTCTCAAGATGGTGGAAAAGTAGTTCCATTCTTTAGGTAGAATGTCCAAGAACTTGTTCACCAGGGTTAAGCTGTCCTTAGTGATCGCAACAGCTTTGAGATCATTGACAAGAGCAGTAAACCTGGTGTAGGTTTCTGTGAGTGTCTCATTTGGTTTTGCAAAGAAGAGTTCATACTGTCTAACAAGATTATTAATCTTGTTGTCCAGTGTGATTGTGGGTCCATCATAGACGGTACACAAAGTATCCCACATTTCCTTTGCAGTCTTCATCTTCTCAACCTGTTTGAACACATCATTAGGCAGAGAGATAACCAGGTTATTCCTGGACTTTGCATCCAGAGCAACCAGTCTTTTGTCTTCATTAGACCATTGAGCTTTGGCCTTCTCAAAGGTTCTGATTTCAGGAGCTGCTCCTTCAACAGCAAGAGTTATGGTAGTAACAGAATTTGGCACATAGGGACCTTCCATTACTATCTCTGGTAGTTGTACATCCAGATTCTCTAAATAGAGCATCATTCTGCACTTCCAGCCAGAGAAGTTCTGATAATTGAACTTTAGGGGTTTGATCATTGACCCATCGTCATAGTAAGAGGAATTTGCAGAACTGTTGTCCATGGAAACGAAGGGAGAATGAGAGATCTTAGAGATGACACACACTCTAACACTGCTCTGATACCAGTTGTAGGTCCCAAAAGGTTTTCCAAGTGTATAGCTCTAAGCTGTAGAGGGGGGGGGGTGAATACAGCAGTTTAAAACTTAGACACTCTTTTCTCAATGTTTGTATGTATTATCAACAAAAGTTAATTACAAACAAGCTTGAATGCGGAAAGGTTCAAGCTGAGATGACAGATACAACAGTTTGTCAACTAATCTAAAACATACTCTGTAACAACCTAACTTTTGATCAATCATGTAACGCTTGATTTTGATATAATAATGTAATTTTGTTATATTATTTAGGTTGCAAATATTAATTAAGAATGAAAATTTAATTAAGCATATATGATTTTAAATTATATCTATGATATAATTAAAATGAGTAAAAACAAAAGAGATGTAAAATACAAAAGTATAGTGGGTTAAACTACAAATATAACTAAGTTACATATATTAACTAATATAATGATCATTTAAGATCATTGATGCAAAAACACTTTCTCTCTCTACTCTCTCTCTCATCTCACGGCTTCTCCAAAAATTTCATCAGAATTCTCATAAATTGTTCCTTAATTGAAGAATCAATACAAGAGGAGTTACAACAAGCATCCAACAACAAGAAACAACAAAGAATTCAAGGTAATAACTACTTAAATTTCGAAATTTATATGTTTGGTTCGGTTTTTGGGAAAAACCGAAAAGTAAAGATCTTAAAACATAGATTTATGATGCATGTTGGTAATAATGATTAGAAATCATGTATTTAACTTATTAGAAGTAGTAGAAACAAAAATCAATGATTAATTCGTCCAAATGAGTTCAAAATCTGAGTTTTTGTACAAAAAGGTGTTCTTGAGAAAAAGTGTTGAATTTGGATGATCTTGGACGGATTAATGTGTTTTTGATAGAGAAAAGTATATAAAAACAACCCAATAATGATAATATATCAATATAAGACATTGCATGTTAATATAAATGAATTTAGTGAATTTTATGTAAAAACCCGTATGCATAAAAGTTAAGAACATGAAGAACAAATCTGGGAAATTATGAACATGTGGGATCCGAATTCGGCTGAGTCCGAATTCGGATAACAAGCACCAATTCGGATCCTTTGCCTCGGACCCTATGATTCGGATGTGATGCCCTAATTTCGGATCCCATAATTCCGGATGGTACCATTTTCGGATGAAGCATTTCGGGCGAAAGGTGGTCCGAACTCGAATGACCCGAGTTCGGATGGTGTAATTCGGATATTGCCAATTCAGTTCAGCCCGGTCCGAATCCGGTTGACCCATTTCGGATATGTCCGAATCCGGGTGCTTGATCCGGATGGTCCGAATTTAATGGATCCGAATCCGTGCCTTTATTTTGATATTTTTACATCACAATTAAATACTATTTTATAAATACCAGAACCATGAAATTATGATTTAATGATTAAAGATTTATAAAGCATATATATATATATATATATATCTTTTGAGAATTCAAAGAAACAAAGAAAAGGAACTAACAAATATTGATGAGTTATCAGTAATCAGATCAGATCAGATAATGATTTGAAAGCTTAAAGCTAATGATACGATATGATAAATTCTGAACAGGTTCAGTTAAATCCTGAACACAGATTAAAGATACTGGAAGTGGGTCACTGATTAGAAAAGAAAAGCCAAAGATCAGATAGATCAAGATTAAAGATAAATCCTGGGATAACCCAGGTGGTGGATATAAATCTGATGAAGACCAAGAACCTGTGAGTTATAGATATTCAGTTTTTGCATGATAGACTTCCGATTGAGATATATTGTTGATGATAGATTATTTGACATTCATGAATGCTCAGCTGGATTGTGACCTGTGCACACCATGGTACGGTGATGCCCTGTGGATCATGATAGCTATTTGACTTATCACTTCGCATGACATTGTATTTATAATTTCGTTCAGATATTGATATGAGATTATTGCTATCATGACCTTGATGACTTATGCTTTCATTATTACTCGCATCTTCGACATATTGATTCAGCTTAGCATGATTAGCCTTGTCGGTCTATTGTTCTAGACCATGCTATTTCACCAGTTCTATTGAACTTGGTATAGACACTCCGATGTTCCCCCATGAAGACCGCTGGTAGCTAGCCCAGCATAAGTGGATAGCTTCCACTAAAAGCGTGAGCGTGGGCTGAACATCATCCAATTCTATGAATTCTATGTCTCAATCATGAGTGGCTGTAGCGGCAGTCCAGACATATCACGCTTTGACCCATGATCCGCTTGATTAATGCATGTGAATCTGAAAATCTATATTCTCACTAAGCTTTGCTTACAGTTGCTATTTGACCTTTTTACAGGAAAAGATAAAGGAAAGTCACCTGCAGGACCTAGTTCTTAGGTCTTACAAGATCAAGATTGAAGTATTCTATAGACCACTACTCAACAAACCCTTCGGTACTGATTGGCAGATGATAATTGTGGTGGTCTGGGTAGATGTAATTTGATTGTATGATGACATGTATTAGATTAGTCTGGTACCCTTTATTAGTTTATTTTAAAAATTGTAATCTGAACTAAAATTGTATTAAACTTATCCTAATGTTTGTACTTGTAATATGAAATTCCGCAACTTAAATTACTCTATCTTAGTTATGATTGATATCGTGTTGCATGATGTGGGACCTAGACTCTGAGGACTGCCCCGTAAGGGGAGGTCTTCACATACTCAGACTAGTTACAATGATTACTCTTACTTAGAAGCACTCACTGTTTTTACAAGACTCAGATGGACAGCTTATACATGACAGCTTAGACACACTCTACTGTTTTATATAAGCAGACTTGCATGCATGGAATAACACACTTCAATGCATGTACTGATTGTCACACTCTTGGTTATTTCATTATCCTTAGAAGCTTCCTTTTATACCCAAAAGGAGAATCTCAGTGAAGCTTCCTCATAGGACAGATGAGATAGTGGAGAGTCTTTCCAAAAAGATAAAACACCTTTCTGCATGTTCTGATAAAGTATCTTTGTCTTCACATGGCAGAATCTTTGTCTTTTTCTTTTTGTCACTGTTGTATACGGCTTTAACCAAAAAAGGAATGTGAAATTTGCATCTTTCTTCTTTTGTTAATGCCATTTTGATATAAGAAAAGGTCTGTCACCCTTTTCAAATATCTGTTTGTCTTCATGTAACAGAACAGCGTGGGCAGGCTGTGTAGTTCTGTTTTCCACTTTGTCTTCGACTTGAAAACTGATCTTGTTACCAAAAACAATACATGAGGACTTAGAAACATATTCCATAAAGTGTTTAACCTGTTCACAAAGAACAGAACACTTGAAAACTGCCCAAGCTGCTCAAGAGAGTAGAGCAGCGTAGACAGTTTATGCCCAGCCTGTTCAGCAGACAAAACAGCTTGGACAAACTGTCTTTGTTGCAACGAATGCAACATAGTAAACAGCTTTAGGCTGATATTGCAAATCACTTTCAGGTTTCAATAAGGCATATAACAGGCCTTAAATTTAACCTTCAAATGCATCAGCAGGTTTGATTAAAAATCTCCCCCTCAGATGTACAGCAGGTTTGACTGAGGCCTTTTTGTGCCTAACAATCTCCCCCAATTTGCAATAATCAGTCTAAGCTGATTTAATCAATAATCACTATACATTTTTACAATACAACTTGCTGAAAAGGATTACAACATTTAAGTAAAGTAAAAGATTAGTTTATATATACTGATTTTGATTACATAAAACAACACATGTTTTTACAAAAGTACAACTAATGTACTAATGTATATTACAACTGATGTAAATAAGCAAAATTACAACATATGTAACAAAGTACAACTAATGTACAAAAAGTTCAACACTTTGGACTTTTGATTTTGGGAGCAGATAATGGCAAGCCTGTCCAACAGATGGACAGCTTCCATTCTTCACTTACCCTGATGGTAAATGGACTTCATTCCAGTGGAGGTGGTCCTTCAAACAATTTTTCAAGCTCCTCCCTTGTTTCCTCCATGTCTTGGATTTCAACTCTGAGGATCATACACTTGGGATCTTGAAGTTCACTTCTTTCATAAAAGCCTCTGAGCTGATCCTAGACGGCTGCTCTCCACCTGCTGGATTGCCTAAATGAAGCTGCAAGTCTAACGGTTGCAAGCTGTCTCAGATCCACCTTGTATAGATCTGATGCTCTCTGAAAGCATTTCTTCTGAGTTAAAGGATCCACAAAAAATGCCCCCAACTCAGGCTCTTCGATTATCTTGCCTTCTTCAAACTCTACTCCACTTGGCAGGCTGTAGTCAATTCCTTTCCTCTCAACAGCATAGTCACCCTGTTCAATTAAGATGAGGAGTTGTTCAAGCTCAGTATCCTTCCTTGTCCTCCTGGCCTTTATTTTGGGTTGTGTCACATAGACACCCTCACTAACTTCTTTTGAGATCAGGCCAAGATCCTTCACTCTCTCCATCAGCTTCTTAACATATGCCCTGACAGTCTTAGCCGTTTCTGACTTAGACTCGCTCAGAGCAACTGCCAACTCAACCCATTCCCTGTACCCCATCTGTGCAACATCAGTGTAGTCATAAGTGTCCAGTTCTGGGCCTGTTGCACCCATCCTGGTTATTTTCAATTTCTAGTGACTGCCTTTTCTTGATATGGGAACAGCTTTGACGATTGCTTCCTTGGCAAGCCTTCTATCAGCAACATCCTGAAACTTTTTCCTTGCCAAGTTGTCAAAATGGAATTGGGCCCTTGCAGAGGATGCTTGTTTTGGTTTGGTCACAGAGACCAGAGCACCCTTAACTTGTTCACCTTCCTTTTCACCTGCTGATTCCTTAGCAGATTCCATCAGTTTCTTTTGCACATCCAGAGAGGGCATTTTGATTTTACTTGCCTCTTGAATTGAAAAAGTTCTTGCAGCTTTAGCAGAGTCTTCTTCTTTTCTTAGTGCTTCCAGGGCTTGAAGCTGTTCTTCTCTGAACTCAAAGTATTTATCCATGGGAAGACCCATTTCCTTTGCCCTGGCTTTGTGAAACTTTAACTCTGCTGCTTTCTGCTGTTGAGGATCAATTGCTGCTTTTTCTTTTCCTTTAGCTGTTGTAGTGATAACAGCCTCAGGAGAATCTTCGTCTTCTTCTTCTTCCTCTAAAATGAGATGGCTCCTTCTGCTGCTTGGCCTGCCCTCAGAATTGAATTCGTCCCCCTTAGACTGAGCAGGGTTTGGAGATTCAGCCTGAGTAGGCTGCGCAGCTTGAGAGGCACCTTCCATTGTACCTGTTGCAGATGCTCCTGGTTGACCAGTAGGTACTGATTTCTCCTTAGAAGAAGAAGTTTTTCCCCCCTTAGATTTGGTCTTCGAGGCAGATGACTTCTCCCCCTTTGAAGGAGATGGACCAGCACCTTCAACACCTGGTCTGCCTGAAGACACGAAGTCAGCAGGCTTGCCTGCAGTTTTGGCAGCAGGCTTGTGATCAACCAGGCTATGCACTAAGAATGCCAGGTTGTCCTTCACCTCTGCAAGTTGGGAAAGACAGGTTTGAAGAGAGGAGGATTGGGAATCAGCAATGATGGTCAGCTTAAGGATATTTTCCCTATCAGAAGCTGTGAATAGCAAACTTTGAAGTTGTGCAAGATGTAGTTCAAGAGAATCTTGCACTTCAGCAAGGTTTGCTGACACAGAATTGGATAGAGAGGCAATTAATGTGTTTAAGCTGGCCAGAGTGGCAGGAAGTGTAGAATTGAAAGATGTGAGGAGAGATGACAGCTGTTGTGATATGGCTGTCATTAAGGACACAGAGTCCTGTTGGAGTGAAAGAATTGAGGATAGGGAGGTGGAGACATTTTGCAGCTGTGCAGTGAGTGCAAGCATGGAATCCTTGAACAAATCAAAGAATCCCTTAAGTTGTTCAGACACAAAGTCTGAAATAAGAGAGGGTAGAGAGGACATAGTGGTTTCTAAGGAACCAACTTTGTTGGTCAGCAAGGAAAGCTGATCCTTCAAAGGCAGGTCTTTAGGGGATGGAGGTGTATGGGTGGATTGTTTGGAGTGGGTAGATGGAGATGAAGAGGATGAGGCTGGTGTATGGGGATGTGATGTAGAGGGAGAGGGTATTTTGGAAAGAAGCTCCATAGCCTGGGCAAAAGTAAGGAGGCCCAGCTTGCAAGGGTCGATGGGTCCTTTAGCAGTGGCAGTAGCTGCATCATCAGGAGAGGGGGTAGAGGATGGTAGCCTTTCAGACACTGCTTGTTTTGCAGCACCTTCATTAAGGCCAGTGGTTGTTCGCTCTGCAATACCTTGGTTAAAAAGTACCTCATCATGGGGAGATAGAATTTGCATTTCAACATCAGCAGTGGTGAAACCTGCTGATGGAGTTTGCATGAAGGGATTAGCCTCACCAAAGGGATGTTCTATTCCCTGAGGTTCATCAGCTTGAGTTGTGGGTCCTTCAGCAGCTGTTTGGTGTAGAACAGCTGCATCATGAGGAGTAGAAGTTTGAGGCTGATCTGCTGGGTGGTCTAAACCAGCAGAGTGAACACCTCGTGCAGACTCAGTGTGTATAGAAGTATGAAGTGGGGACAGTGTGGACACAGTATGGAGTGGAGAGAACTCCTGTCTTTCAATATTCTCAGCATGTTGGGAGGCTGGAATAGGTTATGTAGCTGTCTCCATTTGTACAACTGGCTTCTGTTGGGAGGAACCAGAGGGTCTAGGCTGACCAGGGGTTGACACAGGGTGAAGTGAAGCAGGCTCCAATTCTGCTGAACCTTCTCCCAAAATAGAAGAGGCAGCATGGGTTGCTTTTTTCAACTGAACCCTGTTGAGAGGGAACAGAGGGGCTAGTTTGGGTTGTTGTGGTTGCTGGTTTCTTTTTGGCAAGTGCTTTGCGATGGTATAGTATATGATATGAGGTGGGTGAGGTTGGAGGGGAAAGAGGTTCAAACTGGACAGGTTTGTAGACTGGGTCAGACACAGGTGGGTTGGCATGTTCCATAGTCTCAGGTGCCACAGAGGCACCAGCCACAGAGGCTTCAGGTTCAACGAATTAACCAGGGTGAGGAGCCTGCTCCCCCTCAGCCACAGAGGCTAAGGAAGCAGACTTAGTCTGAGCTGTTTTGGCTTTCTTGTGGACAGGCCCAGCTTCAGTGGTTGCCAGGGTCCTGTTAACAAGCTTGGCCCTGGCTTTGGATTTTCTCTTTGGAGCAGCTTCTGGATCCACCCTCACATCAGAGGGCCCTTTCACCAATCCTATCAACCTCCTCATGGGTGTTGACAGAGGAGGCTCATTTGGAAGAACAGTAGTGTAGAAAACTCTATTCCCTATTACAGGGAAGGCAGCAGTATGAAGTAAAGGCTGAGAGTTGTACAAATGCTCTCCACAAATGTGCTTGAAGATGAGGCTCAGAAACCTGGGATATCGAACAGCAGCTGGTCTTGTCTCCTGCTGCACCAGGTTCCTCAAATTCATGAAAATCCACTTTGCCATGTCTATTGTAGTTCCATCCACAAGCTGCAGAACTACAGGAACTTCATCACGGCTCAGTTGGTCAAAGGAACCAACTTTGCTGCTGAAGCACATTACCATAGAGGCAAACAAGAATCTGTAAGTAGGAGACAGATCCTTTCTGAACCGCGTTGCTCCAACTTTTGGTTCTGCTACACCACAGAAGTGCAGCAGATTCTTCATCTGTTCATCTTCAGGCTGTGGCTGCTCATAGTGTTCAACCACAGGGAGTCGAAGAACTTCCCTGAGCAGACGTGTATTGATCTCAATGGTCTGAGTCCCATTGAGTATGGTGCCCTTTATGACTTTGGTGTCTGGGTTGTAGGCACAAGTATACCAGAACTCATACACCATCTCCTGGTACAGGACACCAGGAGTTGCAGTCATGGCGTAGTTCAACGGATGAACTTTCAAAAACTCCACCATTTGATCATAGCCTTTTTCCCACAAAGTTTTTGGGGATTGTGAGGTTGGCATGTAGTTAGTGGGTTTTAATGTTAGCATTATGGTGACTGATGAGTGTTTCTGTACATCATCACCAACAAATACTGGGAGAAAGGGGTTGTTTCTGTGAGCCATTTTGGAAGTAGTGAGAGTAGCAGAAGCACAAGCCACTTAGTCAATTTTTAGGGTTCTTAGGAGGTTTATGATAGTAATGAGGAAGACGAAGATGAAACAGTAGGGGTATTTATAGGATTTGAATGTGAGTGGGTATGAGAGAGAAACATTTGGGCGGTTGATTTAAAAAAGGTCGTTAACGGAAAGCAGAACAGTTGTCCATGTCAGACCATTTGTCAGACCACTTGAGCCCTTTTTAATCACTAACACACGTAACCCACATTATCCGCAGTAATTAAGTTAAATAAAAACAAAAATTAAGTAACTTAATTGTGAAGAAAGGTAATTAAACTGACGGTCCAAGCTGATGGTCAAACCTGTGATGAGCAGGGTCATCACAAGCTGTTCACTCTTCAAGCTGTTCCTTCAACCTGTTCAGCTATGTAAGAACAGGTTGTGTTTAATAGCTGATTAGGTTACAAGACAATGTATTGTAAGACAGATTGAGAGGGTGAGCAGGGTAGAAGTTTGATCATCAGATCAGACTTGACATGTAAGCTGTTATTTGTCAAACCTGTTATACGCTCAAGCTGTTCAAGATTTGTATAAATGGCTAAGAATAAAACATGCATAGCCTGTTCTGTCTAAGCTGTTCTGAAAGAACTTGAGCAGTGTGAGACATATAAAGTCTTAGAACATTAAGGACACTTAGTCACTTTTGTTTAACATGCCCAGCTTGCTGACAAGGTAATTAAACCTGTTTTCATCAAGAGGTTTGGTGAAAATGTCTGCAAGCTGTTCATCAGTGGAAATAAAACTTACCTCCACATTACCTTTCTGAATGTGATCTCTGATAAAGTGATGTCTGACTTCTATATGCTTTGTTCTTAAGTGAAACACTGGATTGTTGGATATAGCTATGGCACTTGTATTATCACACAGAATAGGAGTTTTCCTATTTACAAGTACATAGTCTTCAAGCTGATGCTGCATCCACAGAATCTGCCCACAGCAGCTTCCAGCAGCAATGTACTCAGCTTCAGCAGTTGAAGTAGAAACTGAGTTCTGCTTCTTGCTACACCAACTTATCAACTTACCACCAAGGAGTTGACATCCACCTGTTGTGCTTTTCTTATCTAGCCTGCAGCCTGCAAAATCAGAATCTGAATAACTTGTTAGTTCAAGGCTTGAGTCTTTGGGATACCAAAGACCCAAACCTGGTGTACCCTTAAGGTATCTGAAGATTCTTTTCACAGCAGCTAGATGTGATTCTTTTGGATCAGCTTGGAACCTAGCACACAAACAAGTAGCAAACATGATATCAGGTCTACTAGCAGTTAAATACAGCAAGCTCCCAATCATGCCTCTGTAAGCTGCAACTGAAACAGCTTAGCCACTGGCATCAACATCCAATTTTACATTGGTTGCCATTGGGGTTTTAATAGGAGAACTTTGGTCAAATTTAAACTTTTTCAATAGATCTAAAGTATACTTTCTCTGATTTATAAAAATTCCATTTGAGGTTTGTTTAACCTGTAATCCTAAAAAGAAAGTAAGTTCTCCCATCATACTCATTTCATATTTGGATTTCATGAGTAATGAAAAATTGTTGCATAATTGTTCATTAGTAGAACCAAATATTATGTCATCCACATAAATTTGAACAAGCATAATATCAGACTTCACATTCTTTATGAACAGTGTGGTATCCACTTTACCTCTGGAATACCCATTGCTCATAAGGAAATCAGTAAGAGTGTCATACCAGGCTCTAGGGGCTTGTTTTAGACCATACAGGGCTTTGTCCAACTTATAGACAAAACCTGGATGATGTTCATTCTCAAAACCTGGAGGCTGCTTGACATAGACCTCTTCTTGCAGCTTCCCATTCAAAAATGCACTCTTCACATCCATTTGGAATACCTTCATGCTCTTATGAGCAGCGTAGGCTAGAAACAAACGAATTGCCTATATCCTGGCCATAGGAGCAAATGTTTCATCATAGTCAATTCCTTCCTCCTGTCTATAGCCCTGAGCAACAAGTCTTGCCTTATATCTAATGACATGACCTTGCTCATCCATTTTATTCCTGAAAACCCATTTAGTGCCAATTATAGTTTTACCTTTAGGAGCAGGGACCAGCTTTCATACATTGTTTCTTTCAAACTGATTGAGTTCTTCTTACATGGCAGTGATCCAATTGGCATCTTTAAGTGCTTCATCCACTTTCTTTGGCTCCATTAGGGACACAAAGCTAGAGAACATACAGAAGTTCCCTAAGCTGTCCCATCTTGTTTGTACCCCTTTGTTGATGTCACCAATTATTTGATCATTAGGGTGACATCTGATCCACTTAGGATCATTCTTCAATGAAGATTCTCCTGAGTTGTTGGCATCTTCAGCAGGTCCTGTTGAACAGCTCTCAGGATTTTCAGACACGCTGTTGTCTTGAGCCTGTTCACTTGTTGAACATGACTGACCACTGTTGAACATATCAGCAGAGGATCCAGGAAAATCAGCATTGATTGGTTCAGGACATGTAGTTGTAATTAAGTCAGTACACTTATTCACACAGGGTGTATTGACATAATCATCATCATGCCCATCATGATTAACAGGTTCCACACTGGATGTAGTGGAAGCTTTTGAGTCATCTTCACTGTTTGAATGCATGAGATCATCAAAGTTGAATTCTCCTGAAACTGATTCAGGAACAGCTTTGGTGGAAGCATTCGTGGACTCTTCAAAGGTGACATTGATAGATTCATCTGTCACCTTTCTTTTGTTGTTGTACACTCTGTAGGCTTTGGAGATAGCAGAGTAACCTACAAACACACCTTCATCAGCTTTTGGTTTAAATTTTGCCAATTGATTCCTTCGATTCAGAATAAAGCAGTGACATCCAAACACATGGAAGTAGCTAATATTTGGCCTCCTCCCTTTGAGCAGCTCATAGGGAGTCTTGTTGAACCTTTTTACCACTAAGGACCTGTTTTGGGTGAAGCAAGCAGTGTTGATAGCTTCAGTCCAGAATGATGAAGGTAAACCTCATGCACACAGCATGGTTCTAGCAGCTTCAATGAGGGTTCTGTTTCTCCTTTCAGCAACTCCATTTTGTTGTGGGGTTCTTACGGCTGAAAAGTTTTGTGAGATTCATTTTTCTTCACAGAAGTCTTCAAGAGTACTGTTTCTGAACTCAGTAACATGATCACTTCTAAGCATTTCCATATTTTTGACAAATCCAATAATTTCTCTAGCAGCCTCTCCTTTGCTCTTCAAGAAGATTACCCATGTAAACCTGGAGAACTCATCAACCATTACTAGAGTGTATCTTCTTCCTCCAAGACTTGGGACATTAACAGGTCCAAACAAGTCCATGTGGATTAAGAAGAGGGAAGTATCAGTAGTAAAATTGTGCTTGGATTTAAAAGATGATTTCCTCTGCTTGCCTTTTTCACAAGCTGTGCAGAGTTTATCCTTAACAAAAGTCATGAAAGGCAAACCTGTTACCAACTCTTTCTTACAGAGTTTGTTGTTGTTCTTGAAGTTCAGGTGTGACAGCCTTTTGTGCCATAACCAGTTTAGGTCTGCATTTGTTCTTGTGAGAAAACAGGTTTCAATTGTGGGATCAGCAGATTGCATATCCACAACATATACACCTTTCTTTCGTTGAGAACATAGCACAACTTTGCCTTGGGAATCCAATATGTAACCCAGGTGCTCATCAAAATTAACCTTGTAGCCAGTATCACAGAGTTGACTTATGCTTACAAGGTTATGTTTTAGCCCAACCACATAGGCTACTCTTTTGAACACTACAACACCAGCTTTAAGAGTTCCATATCCCTCAGTGGATCCCTGTACATTGTCACCAAAAGTGACTTTTGGCCCTTTTTTAGGCCTTAGATCATTCAGCAGGTCCTTGCAACCTGTCATGTGCACTGAGCAGCCACTGTCCAAGTACCAAACCTGGGATGGTTGTTTGTCCTGTAGGATGTCATAGGAAAATATTAGCTACATTTAGGGGAACTGATCATAGTGATGAGTTCTCCTACTTCATCAACATGTGTTGATGGGCTAGTAATATCCACATTAATATTTCCTATTTGAATGGTATCAGTTTGGATACCACTCTCATTGACTAAGTTACTTCCAACACTGCTTGTTTTAGCAATGATGGAATTAGCAGAGTCAACAGGCCCCATGTCCTTAGTTTCAGGACAGTCTTTGGCCATGTGTGTCTTCTTGCCACATTTATAGCATTTTCTCTTTTTGGTCTTCTTGGAAGAAGAGCTCTCAAAAATATATTCTGAATTATTTCTGTTGATTTTATCAGCAGGTTTAGCAAACTTATTACTATTTTTAGATGAATCAACAGCTTGTATGGATGGCACAATAGCGACAGCTTTGCCTGTTTCTTCTTTCCTCTTTTTGGGAGGACAGATGTCAAAAACAGGAAGCTTTATTGATTTTTGACCTTCCACAGGTTTGGGAAACTTATTCCCAGATTTCTCAGGTTGAGCAATGACTTTGCCTTTGCCCTTACTGAGATATGACCGACGCTGCCTATCAGCATAATCACTGTTTCTGGTTTTGAAAGACTTATTTTAATTTATAACCAGTTTTTCACTATGATTTGAAAACTTATTTGAAATCACAGCAAATTTGCTTTCAACATGAGACTTCCCCTTGTTGAAAGTGGGCTGCTTACCTCTTGAAAACTTATTTTCAAAATGTTTAGCATCAAAAGGATTAACATGTTTCTTATAATCAGCTTTGGACCCAGAGCCTGTTTTGTCAACAGGTTTGGTGTCCACAGCTGCAGCTTGAACAAGTTTTCTTTTCATTTGCTTATTCAAATTAGTAGAGCACTTAGCAGGCTGATTTGATGGAGAACACATTCCATCATCAGCTTTGGGCCTTTTTCACACAAGCTGTCAGTATTTTGACAACCCTGTTTGTTGATACCAGCTTTCCATTAACTTTCTGGATGAAAGTACTGGGAAGCTCACCAAGAGTGGACAAGTCATCTTTCAGATTATTGATCTCAACAATAGAAGCTGTTGTGTCAAGATCCCCTCTAAGATAGGCTTGGATTTGGGCAGGGATCTGCTGACTTATGCAATGGCTGACTTTTTGTGTTGATTGGCACCAAGAGTCAACTATCTTTTGAAGCTTTGCATGTTTTACATCTGTTTCTCTATTTTCTTCCAGTAAAATAGAGTTGATGTGTTTTAGTTCATCAAGCTCAGCTTCCAACTTATGGAAACTGTCTAGTTTACTGGATTTAATTTCAAGACCAGTTTTAAGCTTAGAGATTTCAGATATTAAAACATTATGCTCCTCAACAGCAGCTTTTAAGTCAACTAGCATATATTCAAACATTTTTACTTTTTAATCTAGACTGTAAGCAATAAAATTTTGTACCTTGTACATCATAGTAGGGTTCCAGTTATCCAAGCTGCTGAAGGCTTCAGCTTCAGCCAAGTCCTGTTTGAAGTTGCTAGTTGATGGGACATCAGTATTGGCCATCAGACAATTGTTGTCTTCTTCATCTGAGGATGAATCAGACTCTTCCCAATCACATGTCTCTGCCATCAGTCCGTTTTGCTTGTTGGAAGCCACTGAGTTTTCCAACTTTTTCAGCTTTGCCATGGCCATAAGGTACTTAACCCTATAGCCATCGTCCCTGTTGGTCTTGTATGGTTTGGAAGAGTGTCCAACAGCTTTTGACACACAGTCAGCAGCTATATGGCCAGTTTTGCCACATTTGAAGCACTCAGCTATAGATTTATCAAATGCCTTCTTCTTGACAGTATTTGAGTTTCCCTGCAGCATATTTCTTCCAAACCTCTTCTTGTTGAACCTTTTGACAAGCATGGATATCATTTATTCATCATCAAGCTGAGCAAGATCTGCACTGTCTTCTTTATCAGACATTTCCTCTCTTTCATCATCAGCCTGTTGATCAGATTGTGTGAACACATCACACTCCTGTCCAACAGGTTGTCTCACGCTGGCCACTAAGGCAGCACCTCTCTTGGATATTTCCAAGGCATTTCTCTTCTGCTGCCTTGACTGTTCAACATTTAGTAAAGATCCATATAAGTTTACCAGATCCATACCTTTGATAGTACCTGAGTTTCTCAAGATGGTGGAAAAGTAGTTCCATTCTTCAGGTAGAATGTCCAAGAACTTGTTCACAAGGGTTAGGCTGTCCTTATGAACCCAACAGCTTTGAGATCATTGACAAGAGCAGTAAACCTGGTGTAGGTTTCTGTGAGTGTCTCCTTTGGTTTTGCAAAGAAGAGTTCATATTGTCTAACAAGATTATTAATCATGTTGTCAAGTGTGATTGTGGGTCCATCATAGACGGTACACAAAGTATCCCACATTTCCTTTGCAGTCTTTATCTTCTCAACCTGTTTGAACACATCATCAGGCAGAGAGATAACCAGGTTATTCCTGGCCTTTGCATCCAGAGCAACCAGTCTTTTGTCTTCATCAGACCATTGAGCTTTGGCCTTCTCAAAGGTTCTGATTTCAGGAGCTGCTCCTTCAACAGCAGGAGTTATGGTAGTAACAGAAGTTGGCACACAAGGACCTTCCGTTACTATCTCTGGTAGTTGTACATCCAGATTCTCTAAATAGAGCATCATTCTGCACTTCCAGCCAGAGAAGTTCTGATGATTGAACTTTGGGGGATTGGCCATTGACCCATTGTCATAGTAAGAGGAATTTGCAGAACTGTTGTCCATGGAAACGAAGGGAGAATGAGAGATCTTAGAGATGACACACACTCTAACACTGCTCTGATACCAGTTGTAGGTCCCAAAAGGTTTCCCAAGTGTATAGCTCTAAGCTGTAGAGGGGGGGTTAATACAGCAGTTTAAAACTTCGACACTCTTTTCTCGATGTTTGTATGTATTATCAACAAAAGTTAATAACAAACAAGCTTGAATGCGGAAAGGTTCAAGCTGAGATGACAGATACAACAGTTTGTCAACTAATCTAAAACACACTCAGACTAGTTACAATGATTACTCTCACTTAGAAGCACTCATTGTTTTTACAAGACTCAGATGGACAGCTTATACATGAACAACTTAGACACACTCTACTGTTTTATATAAGTAGACTTGCATGCATCAACTGGTTTGCAAATCACTTTCAGGTTTCAATAAGGCATATAACAGGCCTTAAATTTAACCTTCAAATGCATCAACTGGTTTGATTAAAAATCTCTCCCTCAGATGTACAGCAGGTTTGATTGAGGCCTTTTTGTGCCTAACATATTAACTAACACACATTGATTCAGAGCCTAATTGCACTGTGTAAGAAAACCGCTGTGAGTAATAGATTAATATTCGAACATTTATTGTCTTTGCATTCATTTTTCAATGGCATGTTCTTGTTGTTCAATATACATCATTTGGCACTCACATATGATTCATTGTATTGATGCATACTCGTACTTGACATGTGAAAAACATGTAGCCATCGTTCACTTGAAAATGCATCCCTGAGATCATGTTCTGACATGATTACATTTCATAATCTGATGAGACCTGGGCTGGAGTTGACAGCAGGCCACTGTCGGGGACTGATCATCCCGTACACTCTATCTGGCCAAGATCTGCACATCCCCGATCAGCATTTTAAACTCCCTAACCTCATGCTTGCACAAACATGGTTCTCACTTGTTATGGGGCTTGCACTGCCCATTCTCACACTAGTTTGTAAAGAAATTTATGTTGAATGATTAATCTGTTATCTCACTAAGCCATAGCTTACCCGTTGACTTTCAATGTTTTCAGGCAAAGGGAAATGTGTAATTGGACCTTCTTCTTAGGCATTTTGTTTCAATTCCCGGTGACCATTAGAAGCTTATTGGTATATGGATGATATAGCTTTGGGGCTGACATGTGTTGTTATTGAATTCAAACAAAGATGTTGTAATAGGCATGTCTCATGTTCGGCCTGGGATGCATCTGTGAGAATCATTAATAGGCATCTGCTATATGAGCCTCGTTTCTTGCTAAACACGATTTTAAATCTTTCCTCAAGATATGGGCTTTGAAATTCTTCAGCCGGAAAGTTTACCAAAAAGTCCTTTAACCCCTGTATCGGAGGTTCTTTTAACTCGGCATGTGTTAGGGCTTCTTTTTCTTCTACAGTCATCGTATGAACTTTACTCTTTGAATACCATCTCACCCATTCCAGATCATTAATGTGTTGCATCGGAGTTACTTAAGGCCATGTATTAAAGCAATCTATAGTCCTTGGGCCTAAAGACTCGACAGGTTGGGTTTGGACTTCAGGGATGGGTTGCACTTTGGGAATTTCTTGGACTTTTGGGTTTTCTATTGGAGTAGGGTGGGAGCTTTTATAGATGACAGAATTTCTGCTTGGGGTACATGGGTAGGAGAATCCAGGAAGTCAAATGAAGATGAAGACTTTTGGGGAGACTCGGGCTCTGGTTTAGGTGTAATCAAAGGATTGTCTTGATTGATATCAGAGTCTGAGTCAGACACTAATATGATCTCAACCTTATCTGATGGAGGCTCATATACTACCATGGGCAATTGTAGTTCTTCTAGTTAACCAACCATGAGCCCCTGAACCTCCTTCCCCAACTTGTTCCGCTTCCACTCCCCCTACAACCTGCATCTCTCCCTCAGACTGAATCCTGGGGCTTTTCTCCCTCTCAGGATGATCAGGGTCGTCCTGATCACCATGTTTTCGCTTTTGGGATTCAGTCAGAGGTCTGCATTGAAGATCAATAACAGCCGATTCCAGGCGATCGATTCTGTTGTTCAACTGCTCTTGTAGTTGAAGTACGATTCATTTTAGGCATCTACATTATTAGAGAGTTCGGTGATCTGCGATTGGACTGATTGGGTACCTGGTGACAACTCCTGAGTTGCCATACCCTTGCCCTTCAGAAATGAGAAAAGGGCGGTATGTTGCTCCTTTGAAGCTGTCTTAAGGGCGTCCAGGTCAGCCCGTGAAACGAACCCGGCAGCACCGAGAGCTGCCGTCAACATCTCGAGAGTAATCTCGGGATTACCTAAAGTTGACGGCATTTGTGTATCAACTACAGGTCTTCCTTCCATCATTTCTGTCTCCCCTGTAAGGAGTGCAGATCCAGAAGTTGTTGGAGGCGTCACGGAGGTGCCTCTTGCGTGGGTGGACGCCACGAAGGCCTCGTGCATCATGGTATGGGGTGGGGTGTGAGCTGTGGTTAAAGTAGGGTTGGTCACTAAGGGCGGCGAGTAACCTATTTTAACATCACCTCTCTCCGAGTGAGAGGGTGATGGAGTATCTGCAATTTCCCCGTGCAATGAAACAGTTTCCCTTAGAGGGGAAGCTAAGTAGATGGTGAGGGTTTGTTCGGCCACTGGACTAGTGACCTTTTGCTGGTTTGTCCAGCTAATAGGACTTGGAACACCTTCAGATATGGTACCCTTTGCTCTCAGAAGGTCAGAGACGGTTCTTTCAGAATCTCTCGTCTCTGCCTGTTCACAAACTTCTCCCTCTCCATAGATATACCTCCCTCTCCTGAGTTCCCATTATATTTTGTATCGCTGCCTCCACTCCCTCAACCTCACTCATATGAGCCTCACCTTCGGATTGGTTAGACCCTGTCGGTACAGACAGAGCCTCATCCGGATACATGACCCGAAAATAGTCTCTTACCCTTTCTTCGGTTTGGTCCGCCAGATATAGAAATGATAGATGAATGTCAATGATTGGGACATTGGCAGTATCTGAAAGAATCCCGACTCTTTGTAGTGCGACAGTCTTGTATACGCCAGCTTCAGGACACTCATGTATATCGTCATTTTGATCCATTGCATATTGCATGAAGAGCTGTAGGAAATGCTGAAAGGGGATGAATTTTCTTTCTCGTTTTGTGCCTCTTTCTTGAACAGCTCTCTTCAGTTCCTCAAAAAGGAATCCCCCATAGTCATAGTGGCGATCGTATGCAAAGGCGGCAAACATGGCAATCACTTGGATGGAGGCCGAGTCATGACCTGAGTGCTTATCGGTAAAGCACTGTTTATAACATCGAAAAAGACCCTCCAATGTGACAGAGTTGCTTGGTCCTAAATTCCGATGGCTTGGTAAGGTTGCCATAATATCCGATGTGTAGGATTTATTGTAGGGTTTCAGCTGGTGACGGAATGGGGGCAAAGGCGTATTTATTGACTAAGTAGTTTTTTTATGGGTAGGCGGTGAATATGGCGGATGTCTTGAAGGGTGAGCTTGATGGGAACGGAGTCTATGATGGTTGTGAAATGAGGTTCTACCTCATTAATGAAGGTAAGGTGGTGCCAGAATTGTTGGAGATATATGATGGGTACAGAAATGGTGGTGGTTAAGGCATAGAATATGGGTGACCTTTGAGGATATCAAACGTGATATCCTCGGCTTCATGGCGGAGAATAGAAAGGTCAAGTTGCAAGTTATGAGGGGCAAACTCTGTGAATTAGGCTGATGGAAGAAGGGTTTCTTCTGGCAGTTGGGTGTTATTATTTGGGATGGCAGGATGGGGAATGGTTTGGGTAATCTGAGGATCCATAAGTCCCGTAAATATGCAACAGAGTTAGTGTATCAGACTTGTATAGAATTGATACATTGATATTAAGTCTGAAATAAGTGTAATTTGAACCCGTCTATTCTGTTTAAAGCATTGGGATTTTTATCAATAGAATGTAACTTCTATTGAATAAAATCCAAAGTCGATCGTTAAAAGACCAATGTTAGAATAGACGTGTTCACTCAAACATTTAATTTAACTGTAACCAATGGTGCAAACGATATGGAATATTTATTTTGTTTTTGATTTTAGTGAAATACAAAAATGGTAAATTTTTTAAAAAAAATCCGAAGTGTTGAAATTCAGATAAATGATGAACCGAATTTCGGGTGCAAGAGAAATTCGAGTGAAATGATCCGAAATTCTGCTGGGATAGAAATTCGGATGAAATGATGCATGAAATTAAAAAATAAGTATGAAATTAAAAAGATGTGGGGTGGGAACCGAAATTCGGATGGATCCGAATTTCTGATGGAGATAATTGCGTAAAAAACCTTAAAGTTGGACCATTTTTTTGATTAAAACCCCTAACCATTTTTTATTGCACAAAAAACGTCTAACCGGTAAAATTTTTTGAAATTAGGACTTGAACGGTTATAATAGGTTGTTATGCTTAATGGCATACATGTGGCGTCCACATTGCAAACCCAACTTACATGGCGCCTACGTGGCACTGCATGTATAATTCTTAATCTGAATTTTTGCATAAAAAACCCCGAAATTGGTGACTTTTTCGATTAAAACCCTTAACTATATTTTTTTGTTACCTCTAACCAACAATAATATTTACCTTTTCTCTTCTTGTCTATCTCCGACAACTCCAATTACTCTATCTCCTCTTTATGTTCAGTGCTGTTTATTTTATGTATGTTTGTTCGATTAACCTTTGCCGTTTTATCTTGAATTTTAATTTCAATTGTGTTCACGAGTTGCATTTTTAGATTCAACTTTATGTTTAATTTCGTTTATTTATGTTCCATTTTAGCTTCTGAATATGATCAGCCAGGGCAGTGAGGTTCGCTAGCCTAGAGGGTGGAGGTTTCATTGGGAAACAAATTCTTTGTTTAATAAATATTCATGTCATCAAAATGCAATTAATGAAAACTCAATTTTAATTATCTTTGTTGGTTGGACGTTTTTTATCAAATGAAAAATGATTTGGGGTTTTAATTGAAAAAACTAAACAAGTTGGAGGTTTTTACGCAAAAATCTATTTAAAAATGTTACACGTCATCAAGTTGCAACTGGCTAAACCAGTTGCAACTCGGATTTTTTGAAAAAAACCCAAATTTACAAAGTTTTAACCGGTTGGAGGTTTTTTGTGCAATGAAAAATGGTTGGGGGTTTTAATCAAAAAAATGATCCAACTTATAGGTTTTTTGCGCAATTTCCCCTTTCTGATGATGTTAACTATTGTGAACACAGTTTTAGAAATGAAATTCACAAATTTTGGATGGGAACCGAAATTCGTGTGGACCCGAATTTCAGGTGGTCCGAGACATATACTTAGTTGAATTAAAAAGTATAAATGATATTATATGGAGCCATCCGAATTTCGGGTGAACCAAATTGTATATTTATAAATTTTTCTAAGTGTTGTCATATGATCCCAATTTCGGATGGATCACAAATTCGGATGAGTCCTTGAAGTGAAACATTTAAACTGAAATTTATCCTAAGTGGAAGTCACCCAAATTTCGGATAGATCCGAAATTCGGATGTATTCGAGTTTGGGACTTAGGCAAACTAGCAGTTAATGTGTTCATGCACATGCAAACGTGAACAGTTTAAATTTTCATAAAAATGCATGAAAATGCAGATGCTAATGCTAAAAGTGATTAGAAACAATTTATATAACTACACTAACATAAAATGAACTAATTTACTAACCTTAAATGCAAAAATCAGTGTTTAAAAACCCTTAAAAATTTTAAAATCTAAAAACCGTAATAAGATATTATAATGTAAAATAAAGCAATATAAATGTTACCTGGTAGTAGTTTCATAAGAAAAAGCAAGAGAAACGAAGAAAAACAAGTAAGTTTTGAGTTTTGGAGCTTGAAAAATTGGTACAAATGGCGGTGGGAGAGTCGACGGGAGAGAGAAGAAGAAGATGGAAGGTTGCGTAATGAAGTAGACTCAAATCCAGCCTATTTAAATAGGCGGGTCGGTTCAAGAAAGGATCCATGCATATGTTCTCAGGAATGGGCCAACAAAACCGATTTAATACAAAAACTTTTAGGCTTAAATATTTATAACTAAAAACTAAACAAAACAAAATGAAAAATGAGTCCAATAAAAATGTTTTTGGATTTTCTGTTAAAAAAAATACAAATGCATAATTAAAGTTAACTAAACACAACTATAAAAACTAAAGTTAACATTATTTTAATTAACTTACTACCTAAGACTTAACTAAATGAAATAAGAACAAAAACAAAAAAAAATATTTTTGAGTGTTTCTTTTAAAGTATCCGAAGTGACACATGAAATTTAAACGAAGACATAAAAAATAAAATCTTTTTGAGTTTTTTGATAAATTAAGAAAACAAGAAAAAAAATACTAGATAAAGCTTAAAATCTTTTTGTGTTTTCTGAGAGATTACCTGAGAAAAATAAAATTATCCTTAGAATAAAATACGAGTAAATAAAATCTAAATTAAAGAACATTATTCATCATGTTTTTACTCCCCCTCAATTACCCAATTATCCTATTAGATCCAATTCCTAGAACCTTGTTAACTTTTAGAATTACTAACAAACCTAAAATATAATCAGCGTCCCACTCAACTTTGGACAATTCACATATCAACTTTCAGGATCATTAATCATTAAAAATATACATAGATGAAGAAATATTGAACTTAATTTTGTGACACAACATTTAAATGTAAACAACAGATATTGTATAAATAAAAGGAATTTGAAACACTTATATGTTTGAAATATAATTTTTTTAGAAAATATCTGGAATTTAACCAGAAGGTGGATTCAACATGCCGATTTGAGATCCTAAGAACTGAAAACGAGGTTCATCTAAAGCCTTAGTAAAAATATCAGCAAGTTGAAGTTGAGTGCCAACAAAATATAATTCAATTGTTCCTTTTTCTACGTGATCTTTAATGAAATGATACATAATATCTATGTGTTTTGTTCGTGAGTGCGGCACGAGATTGCAAGAGATGGCAATTGCACTTATGTCATCACAATATATTGGGATGTTGGTAGGCGAAAATCCATACTCACGTAACTGTGTTCTCATCCACAGCACTTGAGAGCAACAGCTTGCAGCTACTACATACTCAGCATCGGTTGTGGATGTGGAGACACAGTTCTGCTTTTTTGAAGACCAACTAACCGGTCTATCACCCAAAAAATGTATCCCGCCTGAAGTGTTTTACCTATCGACTCTACAACCTGCAAAATCAGCATCTGAAAACCCGGTAAGATCGAAATTGGTTCCCTTTGGATACCACAGACCAAGATCGGGTGTAACCTTAAGATAACAAAAAATGCGTTTTACCGCAATTAGGTGTGATTCTTTTGGGTCGGCCTGAAAATGAGCACAAAGACATGTCGAGAACATTATATCTTGTCTACTAGCCGTAAGATAGAGTAAGTACCCAATCATCCCTCTGTAAGTTGTGTTGCTGACACTTTTCCCAGCAAGATCAGTGTCTAACTTACAGTTTGAAGCCATGGGAGTTGTGATACTCGTGCAAGAGTCTAACTTATACTTCTTGAGAATGTCAACAGTATATTTAGACCGGTTCACAAATATCCCACTTTCAAGTTTTTTGACTTGTAATCCGAGGAAAAAGTTCATTTCCCCCATCATACTCATCTCAAACCTGGACTCCATTAGGGATGAGAAATCCTTTCAAAAATTACGGTTAGTAGATCCAAATATAATTTCATCAACCTATATTTGGACTACCATTATGTGTTGGCCTTCCCTATTAGTGAACAGTGTTGTGTCCACCACACCTTTGCTGGAACCAGCAGTGCTAAGAAAGTTTGAAAGACTGTCATACCATGCTCGAGGTGCTTCTTTCAAATAATAGAGGGCTTTAACTAGCACATAAACATGGTCTGGTTTATGTGTATCAATAAATCCTTGTGGTTGTTCAACGTACACCTCTTCGTTGAGTTCACCATTCAGGAAGGCAGTCTTGACGTCCATTTTGTACACCTAGAAGTCTTTGTGTGCTGCGTACGCCAAGAAGATTCTGATTTGCTTCAATCCGTGCACCTGGAGCGAATGTCTCGTAATAATCTATGCCATCTTGCTGTCGGTAGCCTTTGGCCACTAGTCTTGCTTTGTTTCTTATCACGGTGTCGTTTTCGTCTCGTTTGTTCTAAAAAATCCAATTTGTTCGGATGATGGTTTGGTGTTTGGGTTTGGGAACTAACAGCCATACTCTGAGATGTTCGAACTGATTAGGTTCTTCTTGCATAGCTACAATCCATTTTGGGTCTTTCAAAGCTTCATCCACACGAGCAGGCTCTATCATGCTATGGAATGACGCAAAGAGACATTCATTAGCAGATGTCGTTCGAGTTTGGACCCCGATAGAAATATCACCAATGATTTAATCTGTTGGGTGACTCCGGGTCCGTTATGTCTCGTGTGGAAGCGGTGAACGTGATGGAATCTCAGTGGTAAGTGTGGGGATAGATGAAGAGTTATGGCGATGGTTTTGAATAAAGGTACCACTGGTTCCAGTTCAGGTTCGGCTTCATCTTCTAGAGGCATAATGCTTGGAACTATGTGCGAGGGCATTACATGAGTGGATTCAACTGGAGGTGTGTGTGTGGATGAAGTGGACGGTGGAGGTGTAAAGTGGAAGATGTAAGGATTGATAAATCTGATGGTGTTGGTTGAGCAGTTGATTCGTTGGAAGATGCGTTAACTACAGAAGAAGAAACAGGAGAAGGATTAGCACTAGAACCAAAAAATTCTACATAATACGGATCAAATAAATTAACTAAGTCAGAAGTAGAGAAAGAAGAAGATTGAGATGAGTCTCCAGGCATTGGTGTAATGCGTGGTCCTGATTGGTCAACTTCTGGAGCCAGTTCAGCCATTTCATCGAATGTGACATGCACACTCTCATTGACTGTCCTGGTACGATTGTTGAATGCACGATATACCTTCGAATTGGATGAGTATCCAGTGAAGATCACTTAATCTGCCTTTGCATTGAACTTCTCGAGGTTGTCCTTGTCGTTCAGCGCGTAGCACCTGCAACCAAACACTCGTAAGTACTTGATATAAGGAACTTTATTCAATAAGAGTTGGTAAGGAGTTTATTGAAGCGCTTATGGATTATGGAGCGATTTTGCGTGTAGCAGGCTGTTGATACGGCTTCGGCCCACAAGATTGGAGGTCGCTTTGAGTAGGTCAACATTGTGTGTGCGGCTTCCACTAGGGTATGGTTATGCCTCTCAACGATTCCATTTTGTTGAGGTGTTCTAGCAGCTGAAAACTGATGATGAATACCTTTGGATCGTAGGAAGCTCTCAACTACCAAGTTCTTGAATTTCGTGCCGTTGTTAGATCAGATAGATTGTACAAGCAGCTGCTGTTGGGTTTCGACACTCTTAATGAAGTCTATGACTTCTTGATCTGTCTCATCCTTGGATCGAAAGAATTTAACCAAGGTATATCGCGAATACTCGTCAACAATTAACAACACGGATCGCATCCTGTTTATGCTTTGTGTTCTCATGGAGCCACATAAATCCATGTGAAGTAACTCCAACACTCTTTCTGAAGTGAGATGATATTTTCATCTTTCCTTTCTCACACGCTCCACACAGATGGTCCTTTTCATAACGAAGTTCTAGGAGTCCCTTAACCAGTTGTTTTGAAGCCAGCTTGTTTATATTGTCGAAGTTCAGATGGGATAACCTTCGGTGCCATAACCAAGTGTCTTTTGACGAGGCTTTTGATAATAGGCATATGGTATCTTTAACCATAAGCTTAGCTATGTCTATGATGTACATGTTGGAGTTGCGGGAACCGGTTAAAATTTCTTTTCCATCAATACTCTTAACACTACAGTAATTAGCACTAAATGTAACCTCTAGCCCTTTATCACAGAGTTGTCCTATGCTAAATAAGTTATGAGATAACCCCTCAACATAGTCAATATCATTGATGACTAGATTATTTAAGACTAAATCCTCGTATCCTTTGATTTGAGCATGATTATTATTTCCGAACTTGAATGTCCCGCAATACTGTTCTACAATGTTAGACAGTAACTCTCTCCTCCCAGTCATGTGTTTTGAGCAACCCAAATCCATATACCAGATGGATTTTGCCTAAAAGGAAACTTGCTTACAATGAAAATCTATGGGTATGAAATAAATCCATCTGAAATTAACAGGCAAACCGTGTTCTAAACCGAGATGTTCAGAAAACATGAAGTGTTTAGACCGTGTCCTGAGCTGAGTGCACAAAAGCCAAACGTGCTGGTTTAAGCATAACCGACAAGCAGAAGAACGGGTCCTAGTCTAAAATAACTAGAAGCCATTTCATTGAAGTGCGAGTCTTGATCTGAAGTAACGAAGAACCATCGGCATTAAAATCACACAACTTTGGGTACCCGTATTAGGATGGGTCCTTTTGGGTTAGGTGTTCCAGGTGTATATGACACATTTACAGTCTTAGGAACACATATTGCAGTTTTATGTGGACTAAATGCAGAGCCTTTTGGAAACCATTTATGTTTGGATTCAATAGGCTTTGGAACCTTAGGCGATGAAATTGCCATTGGTTTTGGACATCTTGAAACCTGTTTTACATTTCCTTTAGGTTTAGGCCTTGGCAAAATACAAGTCTCAAGTTTTGTTGTGGCCAATGATGCACTATTTTTTATTTTCTTTTTACGAATTCTTTTTGCAGGATAAGGCACGAATTTATTCATTTCAGGCATTTGACGTCTAAAACGAGTTTGACATAAATTAAACAAATCCCCAAATGAATATTTCAAGCAAGAAACAAAATTCGATACATCATTACAAACATTGTTTTCAGATATTACATGCATCCTATCTTTAGATTCAAAATCAACTGGCATTTTAGCCTTCTTCACAAAGAAACTTGAAAAGTCTTGCATTAATTTTTTTGGCATTCTTCTCACATGATCTGTAGGAACAAAACGATGAGAGTCAGTATGTTTGGAAGCCTTAGACTTGGAGAAATTTTGTTGGTGAGTGGATTTCTTGGAAGACATAGATTGACTCTGAGTCTTCTTTCAAACCACAGCTTTTAAAGATTTAGAACACTCACCTTCAAAATTGACAGAAGAAATTTCAACCTTAGCTTTACCTTTTTCAGATGATGCAAGAGGGACTTTTGTAGGATGAGAAACTTTTGAGTCATTTATGTGAGAAATTAGACTTTCTGAAACCATGTCAAACTTTTCTTTGTAGATGATTGATTCTACATTTGGTTCGAAACTTTGACTTGCCAATTTTTCCTCGCTCTTGAGAAGAGCTTCTTGATATTCAAGAGCTTTCTTTCGAGCTGTCTTTAATTCCTTTTCTAAAACTTTTATTTTATGTTGAAGAACTTTTTTAGGAATGTAATGATGAGGGATTGGTTTGACAGGTTCGGCATTCATTTCAGCTGATGAATAGCTAGACAAGAGTCCTCTATAAGGATAACTCTCATTTAGTTTATCATATTTAAAAGACATTTCCTTATGTTTAATTTCACTTTGTTTCTCATCCTCTTGGGTTAAAACTTTTTTCGATGATTGGTAAACGAAAGATTTAAACCCAGCACCGATATATCTCATATCATAAAAAATAGGTAAAACTGACTGAACCTTTTCCAAATACTTAGGATTTTTAAAACCATTCCTTGTTTGGAATGATAAAACCTAGTCTCTTTAGGTGGATTTAGATGAATAGTTTGTTCAGTTTGACCCCGTTTAGAAATTCATCATCTACGGTTTTTATTCGAGAGTACAAACCTATTCGCTCTTCTTCTATCATTTTGTATTTTTTTTAGATTGTCTAAGTTTTCCATGCTTACAGACTCTAAGCATTTTGAAAGAACATACATTTAAGATTTTAAGGAGTTCTTTTCCTTAGTAATTGTATCAATACCACTCTTAAGGTAAGTATTCCTATCCTCAGCATCAGCTTTTTCAATTAAGAATTTCTTTAACACCTCATAGTTGTTTATCCATTTCTTTTCATATATGTCAATTGTTTCTTTTAGGGGTTGGGCTAAATGTTCAACCTTTACACACTTTTCTTTTTCAGCATTATACCTAGCTTCTAGCTCAAGTATTGTGTGTGCAAGTTACATTCATTTTGTACATATGTATTATTTACAGACTTTTGAACATAAAAGGAATGTAGCTCAGTGTTAGATATTAAATTTCGATCTTGTGGATTTATTTTGTAATAACTATTTATAGAATGTTTTGTCTTGTAATTTATTTCTAAGTTATTTTATGTGTATGAAAAGTTCAAGGGGCAAAAGTGCAATTGCTTGATAGTTAATTAATTTCACCTATGTATAGGCTCCTAGCGTTTTGTGATGTACACGGTTGACATTTGAATTGAGAATATACAAGTTTTTCTCCAGCCGCCACATTTACTCTCCTTTATTCTCTTTCTCTTGTTCTTTAATCATAACACAATCATTGAGTGCAAATTCTGTTTGTGAGTGTTTATTGAACGTAAAAGTGCTGATATTATCTGGGATTCAACAACAACAATTGGTATCAGAGCCCAACAAGATGGATTTAAACTGAAAGTTTCGGATTCTGCTGCTGTTCATCGACTTTTTCTTCCAAAAATACCCTGTTTGATCTTCTTTTTCTCCAATATTTTTGCTGTTTTTGTGTTTTTCTTTTCATATAATCATTTCCTATACCTTCCATACTGATTTCGAGCTTCCTAGGTTCAATCTTAACATCATATTGTTCATCTAATCGCTTTCTTAAAATCTTGAAAAACATGGGTTTTCTAGCTATTTTGGTCCATTTTTAAAAGATTTTTTAACTGTTTTGGTGTATTTTAAAGGCTAAAAAGTGTTTAAAATAATTTACCAATCATTTAGAAACAATTTTTAGACCAAAAATCTGCTTGTTTTAAGTGTGGAGAGTTTCTGAAATTTCATATCTGCTGTAATTCGGACCGCTTACTGTAGCATTTTGGACCTTACTTCGGACCAGTTCGGACCCCAATCCGGACCAAATCGGACCATAGTTCGGACCATCCTTAGGTTACCTTCGGACCATATTTTGCCCATTTCGGACCACACTTCGGTCCCATCCGAACTTCGGACCCTCCGAAGTTCAGGTCAGGCAATTTTAAAACACTTAGTTTATCTTGTGCTTTAATTTGTATTTTCATTTCGGTCCATCCGAATCCGGGCCATATCCGAATTCGGTGTTTCCTTCTTCCAATTTTTCCCAAGTGTTCATCCGTACTGAGTACTGTACATCCGAACTCGGATCATCCGGATTTGGTGTCCTGATCTTGGTCCATCCGTATTCGGTTCCAGCCATTTGTCACTGTTCATCCGAATTTGGTTCATCCATTAATTGGTCAACAAGGTCTTGGTCCATCCGAAAGTACTGTTCACCCGAATTCGGTCCCGTCCTAACCCACTGTTCACCCGAATTCGGTCCTGCCCGAACTTAATCTTTGATCCGAATTAGTACCATCCGGGGTACTATTCATCCGCAGTTCAGTCAATCCGATTCAAGTTTCCACCTTCAAGATCTCATTCTTCTGTATCAGCACCCTATATCAAGTCTTCAGAAGCTCTTGTCCTCGGATCCGAGAATAGACCACCTGTTCTGTATCCCGATGAGTATGAACAGTGGAAGTCCCGATTCCTAAAGTTTGTCAGTATGCAACCCAATGGCAACCTTATGCTTCAATCCATTTCTGAGGGCTCAGTTATCTACTATCGGGAAATTGCTGCTATACCCGAAGCTGACACCCCTGTACTCGCATCAAAAGTTGAACGAAAACCTGCAAATGACGCAGAGCGAGACAGGCAGCATGCAGACAAGAGGGCTGAATATCTGATCTACCAAGCCCTACCCACTGATATCTTAGTAGGAGTAGACAACAAAATGCCCGCTAAAGAGATGTGGGATGAGTTAGAAGTTCAAACGCTAGGGGCAGACTTAGATGACCGTGCAAAATTGAGGAGGCAAAGGCCAAGTTTACTGAATTCAGGGCCAAAGATGGGGAGTCGCTACAGGCCACATATACTAGATTTTGTGCAGTTCTGAATGAACTGAACAAACCGCACATCAAGAAAGACAAGGATGACATAAACATCCAGTTCTTTGCAGCCTTAGCCCGCGAGTGGCAAATTGTTGGCCGAGCTACACGACGAGTGTTGAACATTCCCGAGGTATCTATCAATGTGGTGTTTAAGGAACTAAAAAAGTATCAGGGTGACATCGACTATCAGAAGCAGATGGCCAATCAACTCGCATCCTTGTTACTATATGCCAACACGGGCATGAAACCCACTGATTCTCTGGCCTTCATCTCAAACAAGAACATTCCCACAGCATCTTATGCTCAAGGTTCATCTTCATCCCAGTGCCGATATGCTTCTCCTCCGCATGAGATAATAGATGAGGAAGAAGCGGTGATTCAGGAACAGATAGCCTTATGGACTAATCGTCTACAACAACGATGTTTTTCCAATAAGACTAACAATCAGCTCCGCTACGACACCTGTCCGCGGAGGTACTCGGATGACAGACGCGATGATAGGAGAGATGATTATCGTAGGGACGACTCTCGCAGGGATGACAGAGATGACCGCAGATACGATGATAGACGGGACTATCGGGA
Organism: Centrapalus pauciflorus; assembly: GCA_020465985.1. NCBI lineage: Eukaryota > Viridiplantae > Streptophyta > Magnoliopsida > Asterales > Asteraceae > Centrapalus > Centrapalus pauciflorus. The sequence goes on from JAANYP010005022.1 coordinate 111,136, forward strand.
TGACCACCATTATGAAAGGCGAGACGAAAGGAGAGATGATCGCAGGGATGATCGATGCGATTATGACCGAAGGGATGATCGTCGTGATGAAAGAAGGGATGACCGACGAGACGAACGAAGAGACTACGATCGTCGGGATAATCGGAGAGATGATAGTAGGGAACCTCGTCGTGCCGACAAGAGGCCGGTGAAGAGGAGAGAAGAGAGGCCGAGAGCCGAAGAGCCGAAAGGAGCCGAAGAACGTCTGTGCTATAAGTGCGGAAAACCGGGCCACTTTGCTCGGGAGTGCAAGAACAAGTTTGAAAGGGACGTCGGTTACTATGAGCGGAAGTTGGAAGCTGCCAAGAAGCGAACAGATGCTATGGCTCTCGTTGCCTAAGAAGATTATTGGGATGCAGAGGATACTAATGACGAGGACGACAAAGGAAAGAATTGCTATACGGCGGATCGTCTGGGATTGGATAGCTATGCTACTTCAACTGATTCAGATTAAGACACTGCTGCTGAGGGGGAGACAACGCAAATCCCGAATGTTCGTCATCAGATTCTGAGACACGAGAGGTACATTCCTTTTACATTCCAAAGCATGTAAATAATTTATCTGTACATAGTGAATGTAAATTGCACACACATATACTTGATTTAGAAGCTAGGTTAAATGCTGAAAAAGAAAAGTGTGTGCAGGCTTAACATCTAGCCCAAACATTAAAAGATTCATCTGAATTATATCAATCAAAGTTGTTAACTAATCATAATGTGATAAAACAGATGCTAATTGAAATGGTAGATGTTCAGGATAGGAATACGTACCTAGAATCTTGTATGGATAGGTTATCTAATGAAAAGCTCTCATTAAAAGTAGAAATATCTATGCTATCAAAACAATTAGAGACGGTAAGTATGGAAAACATAGACAGCTTAGAAAAATACAAAATGATAGAAGAAGAAAGAATAAGTTTGTACTCTCGAATAAAGACCCTTGACGAGGCATTTTTAAAATGGGGTCAAACTGAAAAAACTATTCATTTGAATCAGGCCAAAGAAACTAGGTTTTACCATTCTAAACATGGAATCGGTTTTAAAAATCATAAATATTTGGAAAAGGCTGAAAGAGTTTTACCTCTGTTTTATGACATGAATTATATGGGTGTTGGGCTTAAATCTTTCTTTTTTGAGTCATCAAAAAAAGTTTTAACCCAAGAGGATGAGAAACGCATTGAAAATAAAGAAAATGAAATATCTTTTAAATATGAAGAACTAAACGAGAGTTATCCTTCTAGAGTACCCACTCTAGAGGAAGACTTCTTGTCTAGTTATTTAGAAGCTGAAATGAAAGCAGAACCTGTAAAACCAATCCCTCACCTTTACATTCCTACAAAAGTTCTTCAACATCAAATTAAAGTCAACTAAAAAGAAAGCTCTTGATTTTCAAGAAGCTCTTCTTAAGAGTGAGGAAAAATTGGTAAATCAAAGTTTTCAACAATCTGTAGAATTAACTGTCTACAGAGGAAAATTTGACATGGTTTCTCAAACATTAAAAGATCATTTATAAGAACCAAAAGTTTCTCGTCCTACCAAAATTCCACTCGTGTCATCCAACAAAGGCAAGACTAAAATTGAAAATTCTTCTATCAGTTGTAAAGGTGAGTGCTCAAAACCTTTTAAAGCTGAGGTTTCGAATAAGACTCAGAGTCAATCCAAGTCTTTTAAGAAACCCACTCACCAAGAAAAAGAAAAATCTTTAAAGTCTAAGTCTTCCATGCGTACTGACTCTCGTCGTTTTGTTCCTACAGATCATGTAAGAAGGGTACCAAAAACTACCACGCAGGATTTTACGAGTTTTTTTTTTGTGAAGAAGGTTGTTATGCCAATTGATTTTGTTTCTAGAGATAGGATGCATGTAATCTCTGAAAACAATATTTGTAATGATGTAACGAATTCTATTGCTTGTTTAAAGTACTCTTTTAGTGACTTGTTCAATTTATGTCCAACTCGTTTTAGACGCCAAGTTTCTGAAATGAATGACTTTTGTGCCATATCCTTCTAAAAGAATTCGCAAAAATAAAATAAAAAATGTTGCATCATCAGTCGTCACAAAAAATGAGACTTTTACTTTGTCGAGGCCCAAAACCAACGCAAAAGTCAAACAAGGCTTAAAAAGTCAAAAACCGAAGGTCATTTCATCACCTAAGGTTTCAAAGCCTGATAAATCCAGTTTTCAATGGATTCCAAAAGGCTGTTCATCCGGACCACACAAAACTGCAAAATGGATTCCTAAAACTGCAAACTTGCCATATTCAACTGGAACTCCTATAACACCTTGCCTTTAAATTTATGTGTTTTTGGGCAATTTGCATTTAATGATGAAATTCGTGATTTGATGAAAAAAAATACCATTTTGCTATTCCTTGCATTTTAAAAATGCAAAATAGGACTTTGATGGGTAAATTGGTAATTTAATAATTAAAGTTGAAATTTCAGATTTTTGGAATAAAAGAGTTGAAAGGAGCATAATGTTCATCATTTTAGCAAAAACCCTTTTTCAAACTTGAGAGCCTCTCTCTCTAGAACTTACCTTCTCTCTAGCTTTTCTCCCAAACCGACCGACCAAATCTCGAGTTCTATACGTCATCGGAAAGATCTCGAAGAGTACTACACGGATCTGCAATTTCATGTGGGATATGATTCGGATTTGAGGTAAGAATCGCCATTCTCTTTTCTTTATTTTCGGTTTTGAGAAAAAGTCCAAAGTTCCCAATTTTTGATTCGTTTTAAGTTATTTCCTCGAGTTTATAACTCGATTCTGCTAGAAAAATGTAATAGAAACGAACCTAGACTTGTTCCTTAACATATTTATGATTTTTGGCCTGGAAATGCATGTTTGAAAGCTGAAAAACATGAACAAATTCGTGTAGCCAAGAACAAGTTCGAAATGAACTATGTTCGAGGCCTTTCATTAACTTCGAAGCCTGCCTATGTTCGAGCCACTTAAGTTCGAGATTTTGCTTATGTTCGAACTTCTCCGAAATTTGAAGGTCATGTATGTTCGAACCCCACCTTAAGTTCAAAGGCCCCATTAACCCCGTGAAACTTGACAAGTTCTTGAACAATACATGTACTTGTCTAACACATAATTAACACGATATTTAGCTAGTAGTTACGATTTATAGATTTTGGATATTTAAGCTAGCATTATTAATTTAGTATATATTCTGTAATCTTAAATTACAGACACTACACAGCACGTCAGATATTAAATTAAAGGGTTTAGCTCGGTTATGAGTCAAAATTAAATGCCAGAGAGTTTAAAGCTTATTTAAAGTATTAAAGCCTTCAGAAATTGTGCAAAGCCAGAGTTAAGTCTAGATAAGCCCGAGCAAGCATTTAAGAGTATTACAAAGCATAAGACAGTACTGTGAGTAACAGTTTTTCTTGATTACATGTATTATATGTAATTGGGACATAATTTGCTTCTATATGCCTTTTTTGGACTTCAATAGACTTTTGTGAGTGAAGGCGAACAGTGTGGTACAGGCGGTGCCCAGCTTAGCCGGATCTTACATCTGATATATTAATGTGCATAATTTATTGCTCTCTGTTTATCATTCTGCATATTATACAGCAAGCTTCGTTTGAGCATTTTTTTGTGCATCTCATAAGCATTTTTCTTTTGAGCAAGCAATTCTGATGCACACCACTATCCCCAAGCATTATGCGGGTAGCTAGCCCCGCATCACAAATTGATCATCTGTCAGTGGTAACCCCTAGTGGTGGCATCGTCTTTCAGCGTGCAATGTCTCAATTGTGCAGGCATTCATTCTGGGTATTAAGCATTTACAAGCATGCAAGCATTACAGCCTTTATAGGAACTTTCGTTTAGCCACATATCTTACATGCATCATGAATATCTGTTAACTCACTAAGCAATTAGCTTACAGTTGCTACTCACAATTTTACAGGCAAAGGTAAAGAGCAAGCTGGACCATCTGCTTAGGTCTATTTTCTGATCAACCCAGAGGATTCTAGCTCACTATTCTGCATGTGGTATTATATTGAGCTGCATTGGGATTTGGGTAGCTGCATTATTTATATTGTGATGTTTTAGCAACTTCGCTTTATAACCTTGTAGCACGTGTAGTGCATGACTGTATTGTAGTACTTTATTTAGTTCTTATGCAAGCTTTAGATATAATGTGATATATTATGGCTCTTGTTATTTATTCCTGGGAGTAAGCAAGCGTGATTAAAGCGAGGATGTGATAGGATGGTATCAGAGCATTAGTTTGAGGGATTCAAGTGTTAATAACACTTGGACTCAAACTTTTAAGCAAAGATATTAGCTTCGAATATCAAGGCTTTAACTTGACCTGAGATAAGCTTTGACTTTACTTTAGGAATTGGGTAAATGGGGTAGACTAGGAATTATATCTATTTTTATGCAAGCGCTATTTATATTATTTCAGAACATGTCTGGATCTGGTGAAGGAGCTGGAGGTGGACTCACTCCTGAACAGATCATGCAAATAATGGAAACGATGCTCAATGAAAACAATGAGCGACAGACTAAGTTTTTGGAAGATCAGTTTCGTGCTCGTGATGAAGCTGAAACTTGGCGCAGAGAAGAAGGTAGGAACAAGCAACATGATGATACTTGACACCAAAACGATGACATTGACGAGGAAGAAGCTGCTGTAGTCCCTCCGAAGGGTTGCAACTTCCGTTGCTTCAAAGCTTGCGGAGCTCAACCTTTTAAAGGAGCTGCAAACTCTATCGAAGCGCTCGAGTGGATTACTGGCATCGAGCGGATATTTCTTATCAACGACTGTGCTGAGGAATCAAAGGCCAGCTTTGCTACTACACTGTTCGAGGGTCGCGTTGTTATGTGATGAAGATCTCAGGAGAACATGCACGGAGCCAACTGGATTAAGTCCCTATCTTGGGATGACTTCAAGATGATCTTCTTTCGTCAGTACTGCCCGACTGATGAAAAGAAACGTCTGGAAGAGAAGCCGATGTCTCTTACTCAGTGAACCAAATCGGTGACTGAGTATGAGATCGATTTCACACGTTTAAGCTTGCTGTCTGACTACCAAGTTGCTACAGAGGAGTAAAAGATCGACCGCTTTTTAAAGGGTCTACATCCCGAGTATCAGAAGTTCTTGAAACACCAAAGGTACACCAACTATGCTAATGTCGTTGAAGCTGCACGAATTCTCAAGCAGGATTTTATTCTTGCTAGAGGAGTTCCTGCTTCATCTGTTAACCCGACATGTCCGTCACCGCCTAAGAAGTCACGTAGTGGAAGTTATTCTGGATCTTCATCCAGATATTCACCACAGCAGTCTCAGTTCCTAAAGTTTAGCTCACCCCCGGCCCAGAGAGGTCATTCTTATGCGGTCAATTCTGAACCGAGACATTGTCGCCGCTGCCATAAGTCACACATTAGGCGTTGTAACCCCAATCATGTGAGATGCTATGTGTGCAGCGACATAGGGCATAGCAGTGAAGAATGTCCCAACAAAGTTACTGTGTGCAACAACTGTTTACGCCCTAGACATACTTAGCGGGCATGCGGGCATCCGTTCAGCTTAGTTTATCCGAGTGCAGAGCATCATCCATGACTGTAGCAGCAACAAGACCGTCCTCAAAAACAACAATAGCAGCAACGACAAAACCAACCGGCCTGACATAGCACATCACGTGGAGGTTCTAGCCGCCGTAACGAGCCAGCACGAAGTCAGAACCGAGCATTTCAAATAACGGCCGAGCAAGCGAAGGAAATACCAGATGCGGTGTCTCGTATGTTTCTTGTTAACTCCGTACCTGCTAGAGTTATATTCGATTCAGGAGCCAGCCGCTCTTTCATATCAAGTTCAGTTGCATCTAAGCTTGGGATATCACCTAGTATTTTACTTGTCATAGTTGATATTGAAACGGCCAGTAACGTATGCGTGTCTACCGATAAAATTTACCGCGACTGCATTATTCTGCTTGATAACTGTACTTTCCAACTTGACCTTATTCCGATGGACTTTCATGAATTCGACATCATCGTGGGTATGGATTGGCTTGATCATCATGACGCCAACATTGTCTGCAAGAAGAAGTTAATAAAGCTCACTACTCCTGATGGTCGCAGTATCTGCATCTATGGTGACAGAGAGAAAGGTGAATTGTGTTTAATTTCGGTAGTGAAAGCTAGGAAGCATATAGCTAAGGGTTGCGCATCTTACTTAGGATATGCAATAGATGCTAAGTCAGAAAAGAAAACTTTAGCCGAGGTATCGATAGCCTCAGAGTTTCCCTAAGGTTCCAAAGCCTGATAAATCCAATTTTCAATGGATTCCAAAAGGATGTGCATCCGGACCACACATAACTGCAAAATGGGTTCCTAAAACTGCAAACGTGCCATAATCACCTGGAACTCCTATAACACCTTGCCTTTTAATTTATGTGTTTTTGGGCAATTTGCGTTTAATGATGTAATTTGTGATTTGATGAAAAAAAAACCATTTTGCTATTCCTTGCATTTTAAAAATGCAAAATAGGACTTTGATGGGTAAATTGGTAATTTAATAATTAAAGTTGAAATTTCAGATTTTTGGAATAGAAGAGTGGAAAGTTGCATAATGTTCATCATTTTAGCAAAAACCCTTTTTCAAACTTGAGAGCCTCTCTCTCTAGAACTTACCTTCTCTCTAGCTTTTCTCCCAAACCGACAGACCAAATCTCGAGTTCTATACGTCATCGGAAAGATCTCGAAGAGTACTACACGGATCTGCAATTGCATGTGGGATTTGATTCGGATTTGAGGTAAGAATCACCATTCTCTTTTCTTTATTTTCGATTTTGAGAAAAAGTCCAAAGTTCCTAATTTTTTATTCGTTTGAAGTTATTTGCTCGAGTTTATAACTCGATTCTGCTAGAACAATGTAATAGAAACGAACCTAGACTTGTTCTTTAACATATTTATGATTTTTGGCCTGGAAATGCATGTTTGAAAGCTGAAAAACACGAATAAATTCGTGTAGCCAAGAACAAGTTCGAAATGAACTATGTTCAAGGCCTTTCATTAACTTCGAAGCCTGCCTATGTTCGAGCCACTTAAGTTCGAGATTTTTCTTATGTTCGAACTTCTCCTTAAGTTCGAAGGTCATGTATGTTCGAACCCCACCTTAAGTTCGAAGGCCCCATTAACCCCAACTTGATAAGTTCTTGAACAATACATGTACTTGTCTAACACATAATTAACACGATGTTTAGCTAGAAGTTACGGTTTGTAGATTTTGAATATTTAAGCTAGCATTATTAATTTAGTATATATTCTGTAATGTTAAATTACAGACACTACACAGCACGTCAAATATTAAATTAAATGGTTTAGCTCGGTTATGAGTCAAAGTTAAATGCCAGAGAGTTTAAAGCTTATTTAAAGTATTAAAGCCTTCAAAAATTGTGCAAAGCCAGAGTTAAAGTCTAGATAAGCCCGAGCAAGTACTTAACAGCATGTTTGGTACAGAGAAATGAGAGGAGAGAAATGGAAATAAAACCATTTCCTTTGTTTGTTTAGTATTGAGAAATGCAAAATGAGAATTAAAACAATTCCTAATCTCTATTTTGGATTCCCTCCCAACCAGTGAGAAATGGAGAAAAATAGAAATTCCAATTCTCACTCAAAAAAAGCGGGGAGTTGAATTCCTCATCCCTCACCCCCCAAACCTTGGTAACCCATCTCATTTGCAAAAGACCATCCAAGTTGTTCTCTCTAAACATCTACCGCCTCTCCCTCGCCGGCCTCACTCCTCATCGCCCCCACCTCTCGCTGCCTCCACCCATCGGCGGTAGGGTCGATCTAACAGGATAGAGTTGGAAAATTGGAAGGTGTCATCAAGTTTCTTGGTCTCTGTGGATTTGAGAAGGTTGAAGTGGGTGAATTTTTGTTTCTGGCCAGGGACAAAATTGACAGAGCTGTGCTTAATTCAGTTGGGACCAAATTGAGCAGTGCCATAAATAATTCTTTTTTTGGGGTTCTTTGATTACAAATACAATACCATCTTTTAGTAGTACCTTGTTTGATGTATTGAAGTTATGCAGCTTTTAATCATTGAAGAATCTTTACAAAGCTTATTTGTAATTGTAAATTGTAAGCTCGTTATATGTAAATAATCTATATGAAGCTTGTTTGTAAATGTTTACGAAATGATATCTTGTAACATATAAAGCTTGATGTATCTAAGCTTTTTTTGATTGTGTTTGATGTATCTAAGTTTGTTTATGAGCTTGTAGGTGAGATTGCACTTGTTATGTAAATTTTGTTTTTAATTTACACTTGTTATATAAAGCTTGTTTCATGTAAATATATGATAATAATTATTTTTTCGATTTGAATAAGAAATGGTTATGAAAAAATTATGATTGCAAATAATAAATGTTATAGAATTCTCGAATGAATTCTCTGTTGTACCAAACAAGAGACATGATTCTCTGTTACATTTCTCTGCTGAATTCTCTGTTCTACCAAACAGGTGAATCAATTCTCTTTCTCTAGATTAATTCCATTTCTCTGCAATTCCATTCTCTGTTGTCATTTCTCTACAATTTCATTCTCTGTACCAAACGCACCCTAAGAGTAAAACAAAGCATAAGACAGTACTGTGAGTAAAAGTTATTCTTGTTTACATGTATTATTTGTAATTGTGACATAATTTGCTTCTATATGCCTTCTTTGGACTTCAATAGACTTTTGTGAGTGAAGGCGAACACTGTGGTGCAGGCGGTGCACAGCTTAGCCGGATCTTACATCTGATCTATTAATGTGCGTAATTTATTGCTATCTGTTTATCATTCTGCATATTATACAACAAGCTTCGTTTGAGTGTTTCTTTGTGCATCTCATATGCATTATTTCATTTGAGCAAGCAATTCTGATGCACACCACTATCCCCAAGCATTATGCGGGTAGCTAGCCCCGCATCATAGATTGATCATCTGTCAGCGGTAACCCCTAGTGGTGGCATCTCCTTTCAGCGTGCAATGTCTCAATTGTGCAAACATTCATTCTGGGTATTAAGCATTTACAAGCAAGCAAGCATTACAGCCTTTATAGGTACTTTCGTTTAGCCACATATCTTACATGCATCATGAATATCTGTTAACTCACTAAGCAATTAGCTTACAGTTGCTACTCACAATTTTACATCCAAAGGTAAAAAGCAAGCTGGACCATCTCCTTAGGTCTAATTTCTGATCAACCAAGAGGATTCTAGCTCACTATTCTGCTTGTGGTATAGTATTGAGCTGCTTTGGGATTTGGGTAGCTGCTTTATTTATATTGTGATGTTTTAGCAACTTAGCTTTATAACCTTGTAGCACGTGTAGTGCATGACTGTATTGTAGTACTTTATTTAGTTCTTATGCAAGCTTTAGATATAATGTGATATATTATGGTTGTTGTTATTTATTCCTTGGATTAAGCAAGCGTGATTAAAGCGAGGATGTGACAGGATGGTATCAGAGCATTAGTTTGAGGGATTCAAGTGTTATAAATAACACTTGGACTCAAACTTTTAAGCAAAGATGTTAGCTTCGAATATCTAGGCTTTAACTTGACCTGAGATAAGCTTTGACTTTACTTTAGTAATTGGGTAAATGGGGTAGAATAGGAATTATATCTATTCTTATGCAAGCGCTATTTATATTATTTCAGAATATGTCTGGATCTGGTGAAGGAGCTAGAGGTGGACTCACTCCTGAACAGATCATGCAAATAATGCAAACGATGCTCAATGAAAACAATGAGCGACATACTAAGTTTTTGGAAGATCAGTTTCGTGCTCCTGATGAAGCCGAAACTAGGCGCAAAGAAGAATGTAGGAAGAAGCAGCATGATGATACTGGACGCCAAAACGATGACACTGACGAGGAAGAAGCTCCTGTAGTCCCCTCTAAGGGTTGAAACTTCCGTTACATCAAAGCTTGCGGAGCTCAACCTTTTAAAGGAGCTGCAAACTCTATCGAAGCGCTCAAGTGGATTACTGGCATCGAGCGGATATTTCTTATCAGCGACTGTGCTGAAGAATCAAAGGTCAGCTTTGCTACTACACTGTTCGAGGGTGGCGCTATTATGTGGTGGAGATCTCAGGAGAACATGCACGAAGCCAATTGGATTAAGTCCCTATCTTTGGATGACTTCAAGGTGCTCTTCTTTCGTCAGTACTGCCCGGCTGATGAAAAGAAACGTCTACAAGAGAAGCTGATGTCTCTTACTCAGGGAACCAAATCGGTGACTGAGTATGAGATCGAATTCACACGTTTTATCTTGCTGTCTGACTACCAAGTTGCTACAGAGGAGCGAAAGATCGACCGCTTTTTAATGGGCCTACATCCCGAGTATCAGAAGTTATTGAAACACCAAAGGTACACCAACTATGCGGATGTCGTTGAAGCTGCTCGAATTCTCGAGCAGGATTTTATTTTTGCTGGAGGAGTTCCTGTTTCATCTATTGACCCCACATGTCCGTCACCGCCTAAGAAGTCACCTACTGGAAGTTATTATGGATCTTCATCCAGATATTCACCGCAGCAGTCTCAGTTCCGACAGTTTAGCTCACCCCCAGCCCAGAGAGCTCATTCTTATGCGGTACATTCTGAAATGAGGCAATGTCGCCGCTGCCATAAGTCACACATTAGGCGTTGTAACCCCAATCATGTGAGATGCTATGTGTGCAACGACATAGGGCATAGTAGTGAAGAATGTCCCAACAAAGTTACTGTGTGCAACAACTGTTTACGCCCTAAACATACTGAGCGGGCATGCACGCATCCGTTCAGCTTAGTTTATCCGAGTATAGATCATCATCCACGACTGCAGCAGCAACAACACCGTCCTCAACAACAACAACAGCAGCAAAAACAAAACCAATCGGCCCGACATAGCACATCACGTGGAGTTTCTAGCCGCCGTAACGAGCCAGCACGAAGTCAGAACCGAGCATTTCAAATAATGGCTGTGCAAGCGAAGGAAATACCAGATGTGGTATCTGGATTGTTTCTTGTTAACTCTGTACCTGCTAGAGTTATATTCGATTCAGGAGGCAACCGCTCTTTCATATCAAGTTCAATTTCATCTAAGCTTGGGATATCACCTAGTATTTTACCTGTTATATTTGATATCGAAACGGCCAGTAACGTATGCGTGTCTACCGATAAAATTTACCGCGACTGCATTATTATGATTGATAACCGTACTTTCCAACTTGACCTTATTCCGATGGACTTTCACGAATTTGACGTCATCGTGGGTATGGATTGGCTTGATCATCATGACGCCAACATTGTTTGCAAGTAGAAGTTAATAGAGCTCACTACTCCAGATGGTCGTAGTATCTGCATCTATGGTGACAGAAAGAAAGGTGAATTATGTTTAATTTTGGTAGTGAAAGCTAGGAAGCATATAGCTAAGGGTTGCGCGTCTTACTTAGCATATGAAATAGATGCTAAGTCAGAAAAGAAAACTTTAGCCGAGGTACCGATAGCCTCAGAGTTTCCCGATGTCTTTCCTGAGGACATCTCTGGACTCCCCCGAGACCGTCAGGTTGAGTTCAGAATTGATTTAGTGCCAGGGGCGGCACTGATTGCTCGAGCCCCATATCGACTTGCACCTGCTGAGATGCAAGAAATGATGAAGCTGTTGCAAGAGCTGCTTGACAGAGGGCTCATACGACCATGTTCATCTCCCTGGGGAGCTCCTGTTTTATTCATTAAGAAAAAAGATGGGACTCTCCGGATGTGCATTGATTATAGGGAGTTGAACAAGGTAACATTAAAGAATAAATATTCGTTGTCTAGAATGGATGATCTTTTCGACCAACTTCAGGGAGCTAGTTACTTCTCAAAGATCGATCTTAGATCTGTGTATCATCAGCTTAAGGTTCGTGCAGAAGATGTCTCCAAAACAGCTTTCTGTACCAGATATGGGCATTACGAATTTCTTGTTATGCCCTTTGGCCTTACAAACGCTCCTGCGGCATTCATGGATCTCATGAACCGTGTTTGTAGACCAATGCTTGACAAGTCTGTTATTGTCTTTATAGACGATATTCTCATCTATTCCAAAACCGAAGCTGAGCATGCTGTGCATCTTAGAGAACTGCTAGAGTTGCCGCGCAAGGAGCGGCTTTATGCCAAGTTCTCTAAATGCGAATTTTGGTTGCAACAGATACAATTCCTTGGACATGTGATATCTGGTGAAGGAATCTCTGTAGATCCTTCTAAGATAGAAGCCATTCAAAACTGGGAAGCTCCCAAATCAGCCACCGAGATCCGAAGTTTCTTGGGATTGGCGGGTTACTACCGTCGATTCATTAAGGACTTCTCAAAATTAGCTGTGCCTCTTACCTCTCTTACTCGCAAGAACATTCCCTTTATTTGGGAAGAAGCTCAAGAAACCGCGTTCCAAACTTTAAAGCATAAACTCCCCGAAGCACCTATTCTAAGCTTTACTCGAAGGCAACGAAGACTTCGTAGTCTTCAATGATGCCTCATATCAAGGACTCGGGTGTGTTATGATGTAAAGGGGCAGGGTCATAGCATATGCTTCTCGTCAACTCAAGGATCATGAAAAGAGTCAGCCGACTCATGACCTTGAACTTGCTGCTGTGACTTTCGCGTTGAAAACATGGCGTCATTACCTCTACGGCACCAAGTGTCAATTATATACGGATCACAAGAGTCTTAAATACATTTTCAGCCAGAAGGAGCTTAACATGTGTAACGACCCGATTATTTAATCGATAATTAATATTTATCGTAAAGAAATATAAATTTCGTATATTAATGAATTTTGTATTATATAAATAAATAGTTGGATAAATTATAATAACAAAGTATTGATATATAAAGAAAGGACCTTAAAAGAAATGGAAATAATTGTAGGGTCTAGATTGTAATTATTGCAATGTGAAGGGACTAAAAAAGAAAAAGGGAAAAGGAAATTACATTTCCTTGCTTTATATGGACGCCAAACACACACACTTGTGTTTGTTCATCATCCATTTCACCATTTTCAAATAGAGAGAAAAGAGAAGAAGAAAAAGAAAGAAAAATTTGATTTTGTTGGAAGCTTCATACGATTTTGAAGATCCAAAAGGTACCATTATTTTCTTTTATGAATCTTACTCTTTTCTTCTCCCCATCATCTTCATTTGAAGAAGATGAGAAAAACCCAAATGGGTTTTTATGGAGAATGTGTAGCAAACTTTAGATCTTGAAAGAGAATGCTAAATATTGTTAAATTTATCATTTTAAAGTTTATTACGCAAGTTTTTATGTATTTTGGTGGGTTTATCTCAAAACCCCAAGTTGGAGTTCATATGAACTCTTTATGATGCAAAAGAGTCAAAATGATGGTTTTGATGGTTAAAATGGGTTTTTTATGGAGATATCTTAAAAATCTTTAGATCTTGAAAAATAATGATGAATTTAGATCCATTATTTAAAAAGTATATTATACAAGTTTCGATGTATTTTGATGGGTCTTTATGAAGATCTCTTAGAAATGACTAGATCTTGAATGAAAATAATGAAATATGTTAGATCCATTATTTTAAAAGTATATTATGCAAGTTTTTATGTATTTTGGTGGGTTTATCTCAAAACCCCAAGTTTGAGTTCATATGCACCCTATGTAATCTAAAAAGATGAAAATGATGTTTGGTGGTTTATATATATATATATATATATATATATATATATATATATATATATATATATATATATATATATATATATATATATATATATATTGCGAATGATTTTACAACTCTTTGTAATAAATATAAAAAAGTTTTGGTATTTTCGGCATTAAATTCGCAAGGCAGAAAGTGCAGTTCAACATTGAAATAATCTGAAAAAAATTCGCTGAGTACGAATTTCGGAGGGCCCGAAATTCGGATGATCTTGGTCCGAATTTCGGATGGCTTTGGACCGAAATTGTAATTTTAATTATTTTTATTTTATGTGATCTTTTGTCATAATAGTCTATGACATCAATTTAGGAGAATAATTAGACCAAAATAATTATTGAGGTTTAACGCCGATGTTGACTATGTTGAGGAATTTCACATAATCTGTTTAGCATAGGACAACTTTGAGATATAGGACTAGAAGTAACATTTAGGGCTAAGAACTGCAGTGTTAAGAGTATGGATGGCATAGAAATCTTATCCAGTTCCCGTAACTCTAACCTTTACACCATAGACGTAGCTAAGCTCATGGTTAAGGATAACATCTGCCTTCTATCAAAAGCCTCTTCAAAAGACTCTTGGTTGTGGCATCGATGGTTATCCCACTTAAACTTTGAAAACATCAACAAGCTGGCTGCCAAACAACTGGTGAAAGGTCTCCCAGAACTAAGATATGAAAAAGACAATCTGTGTGGAGCATGTGAGAAAGGCAAGATGAAAAGATCATCTCACAAACCAAAACCCGAACCATCATCGAAGAGAGTGTTGGAGTTACTTCATATGGACTTATGCGGACCGATGCGGACCCAAAGCATAAATGGGAAACGATAAGTGTTGGTTATCGTTGATGATTACTCACGATATACGTGGGTTAAGTTCTTGCGATCCAAGGATGAGACAGCTCAAGAAATCATCGATTTTATTAAGAGTGTCGAAACCCAACAACAACTGTCCGTTCAATCAATCCGATCTGACAACGGCACGAAGTTCAAGAATTCGGTATTTGAGGGCTTCCTTCGATCCAAAGGTATTCAGCATCAATACTCAGAACACCTCAACAAAATGGAGTCGTAGAAAGGCGTAACCGTACCCTTGTGGAAGCTGCTCGTACAATGCTGACTTACTCAAAGCTACCTCCGTTCTTGTGGGCCGAATTCGTGTCAACGGCTTGCTACGCATAGAATCGCTCAATAATTCATAAGCGTTTTAATAAAACTCCATATCAACACTTCTTGAATAAAGTACCTTTTATCAAGTACTTACGTGTATTTGGTTGCAGGTGCTATGTGCTTAATGATAAAGAAAACCTCGAGAAATTCAATGAAAAAGCGGATGAAGCGATCTTCATTGGATACTCATCCAACTCGAAGGCTTATCGTGCATTCAACACCCGAACCAGGACAGTCAATGAAAGTGTGCATGTCACATTTGATGAGTTGGCTGAACTGGCACCCGAAGTTGATCATTCAGGACGACGCATTACACCAATGCCTGGAGACTCTTCTTCTCAATCTACTTCTTTTTCACCTTCTGATTTAGTTAATTTATTTGATCCTTTTTATGTAGAATTTTTTGGTCCTAATTCTAATGTTTCTTATATTTCTCCTACGGTAGGTAACACATCCAATAATTCAACTGCACCATAAATTTTATTCGATTCATCTTCATCCACATCATACCCACATCCATCAACATCATCCATTGATACATCCGCAGTTGAATTTACTCCAGAAATACCCACGCATATCATGCCAAACATCCTTCCTTCATCTGAACATTCTGAACCCGAACTGGAACTAGTGGTACACTCACTACAAACCATTGACCATGCATCATCCTCCATTCACACTCTCACCACTAAGATTCCATCCCGAGCACCCCTTCCACACGAGACAAAATGGACCCGAAGTCACCCAACCGATCAAATCATTGGTGATGTCTCAACCAGTGTCCAAACCCGAAGGGCATCTGCTAATGAATGTCTCTTCGCATCATTCCTTAGTATGATAGAGCCAGCTCGTGTGGATGAAGCCCTAAAAGACCCGGACTGGATAGTGCAATGCAAGAGGAGCTCAACCAGTTGAACAGCTCCGAGTATGGCGGTTAGTTCCCAAGCCAAAAGACAAAACAATTATCGGAACGCAGTGGATCTATAAGAACAAACGAGATGAAAATGACATCCTAATATGGAAGAAAGCGAGACTTGTCGCCAAAGGCTACTGACAACAAGAAGGGATAGATTATGATGAGACCTTCGCTCCAGTTGCGCGGAGTGAAGCTATCAGAATCTTTTTGGCGTACGCGGCACACAAAGACTTCAAAGTGTACCAAATGGACTTCAAGACAGCCTTTCTTAACGGTGAACTTAATGAAGAGGTGTACGTTGAACAACCACAAGGATTTGTTGATGCACATAAACCTAACCATGTTTATGTGCTAGACAAAGCCCTCTATGGTTTAAAACAAGCACCTCGCGCATGGTATGACAGTCTCTCTAATTTTCCTATCTCTGCTGGTTTCATCAAAGGTGTCGTGGACACAACACTATTCACAAAAAGGGAAGGCCCACACATAATGCTAGTGCAAATATATGTCGACGACATTATATTTGGATCTACTGACACTAATTTCTGTAAGGATTTTTCAGCCCTAATGGAGTCCAGGTTCGAGATGAGTATGATGGGGGAAATGAACTTTTTCCTCGGATTACAAGTCAAACAACTTGAAAATGGGATTTTTGTGAACAAGTCGAAATATACTCTTGACATTCTCAAGAAGTATAAGTTAGACTCTTGCACGAGTATCGCAACTCCCATGGTTTCCAACTGTAAGTTAGACACCGATCCTTATGGGAAAAGTGTCGATAATACAACTTACAGAGGGATGATAGGATCCTTAATGTATATGTCTGCTAGTAGACCTGATATAATTTTTTCAACATGTCTTTGTGCTCATTTTCAGGCCGACCCAAAAGAATCACACCTAACTGCGGTAAAACGCATTTTTCATTATTTTAAGGGTACACCCGATCTTGGTCTCTGGTATCCAAAGGGAACCAATTTTGATCTTACTGCCTTTTCAGATGCTGCTTTTGCAGGTTGTAGAGTTGACAGGAAAAACACATCAGGTGGAATACAGTTCTTGGGAGTCAGACCGGTGAGTTGGTCGTCCAAATAGCAGAATTGTGTTTCAACATCCACAGCTGAAGCTGAGTATGTAGCAGTAGCAAGCTGTTGCTCTCAAGTTCAGTGGATGAGAACACAATTACGTGATAATGGATTCTAGCTCACCAATATCCCAATTTACTGCGATTCTCGAAGTGCAATTGCCATCTCTTGCAATCCCGTGCAGCACTCTCGAACAGAACATATAGATACCAGGTATCATTTTATTAAAGATCATGTAGAAAAAGGGACAATTGAGTTTTATTTTGTAGGCACAGAATATCATCTTGCGGATATCTTTACTAAAGCTTTAAACGAACCTCG
This sequence comes from Centrapalus pauciflorus, assembly GCA_020465985.1. Taxonomy (NCBI): domain Eukaryota; kingdom Viridiplantae; phylum Streptophyta; class Magnoliopsida; order Asterales; family Asteraceae; genus Centrapalus; species Centrapalus pauciflorus. The sequence goes on from JAANYP010005022.1 coordinate 128,366, forward strand.
TTTCCAGTTTTTAGTATCCCATATCGGCATGTTGAATCCACCTTCTAGTTAAATGTCAGACATTGTCTAAAATAATTCTATTTCAAACTAACATGTTTGAAATTCCTTTATTTTAGAAAATATCTGCTATTTAAATTTAAGGGTTGTGTAACAAAATTAAATTCGGTATTTCCTTATCTATGTACATCTTTAATAATTAATGATCCTGACAAATTAGTGTATGAATTGTTCATCACTGAGTGGGACGCACAATTAATCCAGGTTTGTCTGTATCTTTAAGGTTGAAAAGGGTCAAGAAATTAATCTGAAAAGGAAAAAGAAGAAAATAGATGTTAGTTTGAGGGGGAGTACAATTCGGATATTAGTTTTTATAATTTTTGTTCTTTTTGTTTTCTATATAATTTTAGATTTTAGGTTGGTTAATTTTTAGATTTTAAAGTTTAATATAATCGGTCAGAAAACCTCAAAAAGATTTTATTTAATTTTAATTCGTCAAAAATCCAAAAACATTTTTTTCTATTTCATTTCTTTTCTCTTAACTTAGTTGTTAAAGAAAATCACAAAAATATTTTCTTTTGCATTTACTTACTTTAAGTTTCAAAGAAAAAAAATACAAAAAGAGTTTGTTTTATTCGGCCAAAAAATTTTGTTTAAAATTTTCTGATTTTTTTTTGTTTAAAAGGCCCATATTGTTTTAAAATTAAAATCCGGTGGCCCATCTTCTGTTTGGGCGCGGATCCTGCTTCTCCCGACCCGACCCGCTTTTAAAAAAAAAAGGGGGGGGGGGGGGGGTCAACGGTCAAACACATTTCTTCACCTTCAAGCTTTTTAACTCTCCTTCTTCCTCTCTTCTCCGAAGCACTCCACCACCGAAAACCCACCATTTTCGATCATCAAAGCTTCTCGGGTCACAATTTTATCTCGTTTTTCTTGCGTTTTTCATCTTCGGCACTACAAGGTAACATTTTTTCACCTTTATTTTAGCTTTTAACTTCCTAGTTTCTGTGTTTGATTTTCAAGGTTTTATAGTTATAATTTTTCGGTTTTTACTAATTTTTAGGACTTTAAATCTGCTTATTTTAGTTTGTTGTAGTTAAATAAAATGTTCTTTACATGTTTTTAGACTAGGATCTACATTTTCATGCATTTTTATCATTTTTATAACTGTTCTCTTAGCATGTTGCATGAACATTAAATGCTATCTGTTGGAATTCGGTCCATCCGAATTCGGACCAACCAACGAATTCGGATGATATACATAGAAAATTTCAAAAATTTCCAACTATCTTGACCGAATTCGGACCACTGTGCATCCGAAATCGGCCCACTATGCATCCGAATTCGGTCCCTCTAAGCATGTTCAACGTTTCTGTTATTTTTCCAAGTGTCATTCACTGTGCATCCGAAGTCGGTTGGTACCCGACTTCGGTCACCATCCGAATTCAGATACCATTCAAATTCGGACCTTTTCTTGTCATATTCATCCAAATTCGGCCCACCTGAAATTCAACACTTAGCATATTTTCCAATTTTTCTATTTTTTCATTTTCATTATAAATCAAAAATCCAAAAATATTTTCAGTCCTATGCACCATTGGTTAGACTTAGGTTCAGTGTTTGAGTGAAAATATCTTTTCTAACATTGGTCTCTTAACGATTGACTTTTGACTTTATTCTATAGAACTCCCATTCTACTAATAAAGACCCAATGCTTTAAACAGAACAGATAGTTTCTATTTCACACTTATCCCATACTTAGTATCAATGCCATATCTCTTAAGTTTGCTATTCTAACTTTGCTGCATTTTTACAGGACTCATGGAACCCCCAGTCGCCATAACCATGCCCCGTTCCCCAATCCCAAATAACAACGCCCAACTACCCGAAGAATCCATATTACCCCAATCTGAGTACGTCGAGTTCTTTGCTCATAATTGGCAGCTTGACGTATCAATCCTCAGCCGCGAAACCGAAAACATTGCCTTTGACATCCTTAAAAACTACCAGATCTACCGTTCACTTTCCACAGCCATCTCCGTACCCCAGATTTACCTCCAACAGTTCTGGCATGATCTTAAATATGTAGCCGATGCCGAACCGTACTTCACGTCCACCATCAACTGTGTCCCAGTGAAAATCACCACCGCAGCCATCCGCCGTATTCTACGCTTCCCAGCCGAAGCCTATTCCCTTAACTGCCTACATTTTGCCCCAATCCCTCCACCCCTCGAAACCTTAAATGAAATCAAATCTCTGGGATACGAAGGTCCACACACCAAGCCATCGGACTTCCGTACCAAGAACCTTCAGGCACACTGGAGGGTTCTCTTTGATATCATAAACAAGTGTTTCACCGCCAAGCATGCTGGACATGACTCAGCATCAATCCAAGTTCTTCCCATGTTTGCAGCCTTCGCATACGACAGACACTACGACTATGCTACATTTTTGTTCGAGGAATTGAAGAGAGTCAACCTGGAGAGGAGCACAAAATGTGGATGCAAATACATTCCTCTCCAGCATTTCCTTCAGCTGATCATCCAATATGCCATGGACAACGACTATGACATCCATGAACGACCAGAGGCCGACGTATACATGACAGCTGCGATTCAAAAGCTAAATCTTCCGAAGGGGGCTCCCACTGTGCCGGTAATGACAATTCCACTCTCCCTTCTACAGAGGGCAGTGAAATTTGAAAGGGCAAGGGCTTATCTGAGAGAATTTTATCAGGATGAGGCTCAGTCAGATCCGACTGAGCCCACCCAATCCAAAGGTGAGGCAAGAGCGAGTGAGGCTGAGGGAGAAGAGGAGGAAATTCAGCAATCTATGGGTATGGGTGAGAGGGAGATTGTGCGTGTAAGGGAGGGAGGAGAAGGTGAGGAAGCAGAGACAACGGATTCAGAAAGAACCGTCTGTGTTCTACAAGGGATCGAGGCAACATCGAGGGCGACCTAAGCCCTATTATCCGGACAACCCACCATAAGACCATCAGTCCAATGGTCGAATCTACCCCCATCACCCACTTAGCGTTCTCTAAAAATGGCGCTACTTCATTCCACGAGGTTCTTCCACATACGCCATGACCCTCTCATTCAGAGAGTCGTGTTGTTGAATTAGGTCACACTTCGCCCCATGTGACCTAACATCCTTCGCCCACTGCTCACTCCTCACCCCCACACACAACGCACGACGCCTTCATGGCGTCCACTAAACGAGTTGCCTTCGTGGCAGCCCCTCAAACTTCCGGATCTGCGCATCCTACTGTGGAGCCAAAAATGATGGAAGGAAGACCTGGAGTGGCTCCATTAATGCCATCCGCTTCAGGCCCTCTCGAAATAAATCTAGAGATGCTAACGGCAGCTTTACATGCTGCCGGAGTTGTTACCCGGGCTGACCTGGACGCCCAAAAGGAGGCCGCTGAAGAAAGACATACCGCCCTTCTCATATTTATAAAGGGTAAGGGTGTCGCTTCAGAGGATATGCCTCCACCATGATCCCATTCAGTCCGGACACAAATTGCAGAGCTCTAAGACAAGATAGATGCGCTAACCTGATTAATTCTTCAAGTCCAGGAGCAGCTCAACTCCAGAATGGACCGTCTTGAGTCTGCAGTAATCGAGTTACAATGCCGTCCCCAGGCTGAGTCACAAAAGAGAAAACATGACGATCAGGACGACCCTGATCGCCATGAAGGGGAGAAACGTCGAAAGACTCAGTCTGAGGACCTCATCATGGTTGAAGGGGGAGCAGAATATGAGGGAGCCGAGATACCAGGGTCCGGGGATAAGAGGTATGAGGCTCAGGAGATGTTGATGATAGAAGACGAGCCACTGGTTGAAGGTCCGGCTCCATTGGATCTGATGTCAATAATGGTTGAATTTGAACCCGTCCACGAAAAGGTTGAAATCAAATTGGTGTCTGACTCTGACTCCGATACTGATGACAACCAACCCTTAATCATCCCAAAACATGAGCCCGAATCACCACAAAAATAATCCTCATCATTCGAATTCCTAAACTCCCCGCCCCCCGTTCCACAACAAGAAATCCTATCCTCCATTCAAACTCCCTTCACTCTAAAAGAATCCCTGCTAGTCCAAAGCCCTCCCAGAACTCAAAGTCCTCCCCAAGTCCAAGCTGTACCCCAACCACAAACCCAAGAATCTGGACCCTCAGAAACTAGGCAGGTAGACAGTTTTAATGAGCCTCCTGAGCAGCCTGGTATTCATGATGACGGTGATCTTTATTGGGTGGGTTGGTACTCGAAAGGTGGCGTACACTCTCTGCCACCAGAACTAAAAGAAGAGTTGAGGCAAGAACGCAGGGGAAAAATCTTCAAACTACTTGAAGCTAAGTCATCTGATATAGAAGATCCCCCCGTTCAGGGCGTGAAAGAATTTTTGCAGAAATTTCCTATGGAGCAGTTCCATAACCCTTTTCTGGAAGAAAGGTTCAAGGTGGTCTTCAGGAAGAAGCCAGGGTCCTTCAGCAGACGCCTGCTGATGGAACTTACAAATGTATCTAAATCTGAACAGGCCGAGTACAATCAGTTAATGTTTAGGGAGAGGAGGTCCAAAGTATCTAAGTCAAAGATAAACAAGCTTCTAACCATCACAATGTGCAGAAGAGCAAAAGTATACTATCCTGCCTTTCAGGTAGATAGAGAAGATGGTACAGTGTAGGAGTTCTATGAACATGACTTAGACTTTGTAAATGTGGACGACATCAAATTTTTACACGAGAGACTGAAACATAGAATTAAAAAACGTCTGTCTCACATGACCGCCGTAGCCACACTCATACGAAGCATAAACCGCCGCTCAATCATCATGTGCTTAAGAGATTTCCAAATGGCAATAGAAAGCGTGCTGGTCAAAGTCGGTCTACGAGCCCCTGAGCAAGACAGCTTCCTGCTTGATCATCATCCTGCCTATAGAGTCATACTCAGAGGAGGACCAGGAGTTATATTTTTGAACCAGAGAGGGAATAAAAGATTCATGCGCTTTGAGGATCTCCCTTGTTACTCCGATGGAACAATCAGAATGGTTAGAGCTGAACTTACATGAAGAATACAAGAATTTGATGCTCAACCAAATCCAGAACTTAGACGCTCACCCTAAGAATACCTTAACGAATGGCTACATATGAGGCAAGCGGTTAGACGCTTTGATGTCATCCTTGGCCTTCGTGAATCCACTGATCATGCCAGAGTTCCAGGTCCGCCACAATGATCGAAAAGGGGGAGATCGTTAGATATTAAATTTCGATCTTGTGGATTTATTTTGTAATAACCTTCTTATAAAATGTTTTGTCTTGTAATTTATTTCTAAGTTATTTTATGTGTATGAAAAGTTCAAGGGGCCAAAGTGCAATTCCTTGATAGTTAATTAATTGCACCTATGTATAGGCTCCTAGGGTTTTGTGATGTACACGGTTGACATTTAAATTGAGAATATACAAGTTTTTCTCCAGCCGCCACATTTACTCTCCTTTATTCTCTTTGTCTTGTTCTTTAATCATAACACAATCATTGAGTGCAAATTCTGTTTGTGAGTGTTTATTGAACGTAAAAGTGCTGATATTTTCTGGGATTCAACAACAACACTCAGTTGTCTCAGAATCTGACGTGGAGCACTCTGAGTCCTCGAACTTGGCCATCAGACAAGCTGTAGACTCTTTCACTTTCCCCTCCACGGAAGGTATGTCTGATTCGGAATCTGAAGTAGTGGCGTAATCATCCAGTCCAACTCTATCAACCACATAGCAGTTTCTGCCCCTATCATCTTCTTCGTCAAATTCATTATCAACCCAGTAGTCTTCTTGAGCTACTAGGGCCATTGCATCAGATCTTTTCTTCAGAGCCTCAAGCTTTCTCTCATAATAACCGATATCCCGATCGAACTGATTCTTGCATTCACAAGCAAAGTGACCCGGCTTTCCACACTTATAGCAGAGTCGTTCATCAGCAGCTTTAGACTCATCAGCTCTAGGCCTATCCTCTCTTCTTTCAACAGGCCGTTTATCAGCTCGTCAAGGTTCCCGGCTATCATCTCCACAATTATACTCCCTCCTATCGTCCTTTGTATCATCACGCCTTTCATAGCGGAGATCATCTCGATAGTCCCTTCGCCTACCATCTTTCCTACAATCTCTTATGTCTCTCCTCTCATCATATCGCCTATCATCTCTGTCATTCCTCCTCCAGTCATCACAGGATCTATCATCCCTATCATCTCTCCGCCAATCATCTCTAACCATGTCATCCCTATCATCTCGTCTATCATCTCTTCTGTCATCAGAATATCGTCTTGGACCAGTATCATAGCGCAGTTGATTGTTGGTCTTATTCTGGAAAAACCATTTTTGCTGAAGACGGTTAGACAGAAGAGCCATTTGTTCATGAATATGGTCCTCCTCAGCATATATAGGCTCGGGCAGTTGAGGAATGGCAAACGGATATTGCGAAGATGAAGAACCAGATTGGGGGTAGTAGGGTAGAGATGTGGGATTTGGCTGTGATTCAGTTGGGTATGACTTACTAGAGTGTAAGGCTAAGGCATCTGTGGGTTTGGTGCTTGGGTTAACGGTTAATAACAGAGAATCCAGAGTGGTTGCCATTTCTTTTTGTTGATCTACATCACCTTGGTATTTCTTGAGTTCCTTGAACACCACATTAATTGAGACATTCGGGATGTTAAGAACTCTTTTGGTGGCTCTACTTGTTATTTTCCATTTTAGAGCTAACGAAGAGAGGAACTGGATGTTGATGTCATCTTTGTCCTTTTGAATGTGAAGTTTGTTCAGCTCAGTATGAACAGCACAGAACCTTGTAAAGGTGCTTTGTAGAGATTCTCCATCTTTAGCTCGGAACTCTGTAAATTTGGCCTTCGCTTGTTTAATTTTGGCTCGATCATCTAAATCTGCCCCAAGCATTTGCATTTCTAACTCATCCCACATTTCTTCAGCCAACATTTTGCTGTTAACTCCAACTAGGATTTCAGTAGGGAGTGTTTGGTAAATGATATATTCTGCCCTTTTATCAGCTGTTTGTCTGTCCTTTTCTACTTCAGTTGAGGGTTCACGAACTATCCTTGATGCTGGAACTGGAGGATCAGCTTCTGGCCTTGCAGGAGATTCTCGGTTTTAGATAACAGGTCCTTCAGTTATAGGTTGAATCAACATGTTCCCCATGGGCTGCATGCCAATGAACTTTATGAACCTTTTCTTCCATTGTTCATATCCATATGGATAGAGAACGGGTGGTCTGTTATCAGATCCAAGAATAAGGGCTTCACGAGACACGATGTGTTGAGTGTTGATTAAGAAGTTAAGATCTTAGGAAGTGGATACTGGTTTTTCGGATGAACTAAAACCGAATTTCAGATACTCCGAATTCGCTTGATGAACAGTAACTCGGGTGATATCAAACTCAGATGATTATGACTTATGGCGAATAGTAACTCGGATGATGAGTAAGTCGGATGGGTGAATAACTTGGATGAGTGGAATCTCGGATCGATGGAATTCGGATGGAAAATAGTTACTCAGATGAATGGAAACTAGGATGGAACAATTTCGGATGAACAACAGTAACTGGGATGGGTAACTTCAAAGAAATCAGTGTAACTCTAGTGATCCGAATTCGGTTGTTGATCCGAATTTCGGATGATCCGAGTTGGTTTTGAAAATATTTAAAACAGAAAAGCAAGTAATTTTATTAACGCGGAAAATGTTTTAACAGTATTTCGAATGACCAGAATTCAGATGGGATCCGAGATTAGGTTTGAAATATGTTAAATTTTGATACGAATTGATCCGAGAAACGATCCGAGTTGTGATCCGAGATATGGTCCGAATTTTAAAAGTGTTGATTTAATTTCAGGTTTTCAGAATAAATAAAAATGCATTTTAATGTGTGAAAATTATTTCTAAATGTTTGGTTTGATGTTAGAAACAAGTATTGTGAATAACAAGTAACCAAAACACCTAAAAATTCGAACTTTTTTACTAAAATTTGATAATAAAACCCAAAAACCCATTTATCAATTTCACCAAATATACAATTAAAACTTGTAATAATTGAACAGACAGAGCACAAAATCAGTATAAGATTAATTGCAGATGATTATAGAATAGAAAAACATGCAAAAACAGAATATTAAAAGAAGATTTAGAAGAAAAATAGTGACCTTTTTGAAGAACACGAAGAACACCGAAGAACAATCAGTTGAAATCCGCTTCTCCGGCTCTGATACCAATCGTAAACTTGTCCCAATTGAATAATCAGCACACAATAATGATATCAACACAATAACCTAAGCAAAAAGAATGAAGAACACTCGATTTCTGTATTTTGAATATTGGGAGAATATGAGAAAAAAAGCGGCGGCCATATATTTCTTGATTTGATAATAGTGCCAACGTTATGGGAAACCCTAGGTGGGGTTTCCCTTACATAATTAATTCAACTATGAGGAAATTACACATAGCCCCCTCAACCTCTAAATGCACTAAAGTAAATTACAATTAAATTAAATTACATGGAAATGAGACAAACAAATTATTACAAAATAAAACTCCACATGATCGAAATTTAAAGTCTAACACAAACAAATCATACAATTCACAATTTAATTTCTTTCAAAAAACTAAAGAAACGAGCTAATTAATCCTAATTCACATACGCACTCCCTGCGGATTCGACCCTTACTTCTTTAAGCTAATAGTTAGATTTAAGGTTATTTCTACGGGCCACAAATGACGGCTCGTCACAATCCGTCCAACAGTTATGGACAACTTTGACAAACAGTCAAGTTACAACTTATGTAACAACGTATAACAGACTTAGGCTGATTTGCAAACCACATATCAGGTTTGATTTGAGGCATATAAAAGCCTTTAGATCTCCCCCAAAGTGCATTAAACACGCTTGATTAGAAATCTCCCTCTATGATATAGAACAGGTTTGATTGAGGCCTTTTTTTGTCTAACACACACACACACACACACACACACACATATATATATATATATATATATATATATATATATATATATATATATATATATATATATATATATATATATATATAGACAAGAGATCTTTTGTGAACAATTTATTAGTTGTGAACATTGTGAACCAACTAGAATTTGACAACTAAGCAAATAAAATTTGATCTATTTAAGGGCATTTTAGTCTACCTTAAAATTTTGAAATATGTTTATGTATCTTTCATTTTTGGTATTTGTTGGTTCCAACTTTCAACAATAGATCCTAATTATATGGTATTTATTCATGAAAAGAATCACAGTTTGTTAAAAAAAAATACGCATCATTGTTCATAAAAAAATTTGATGGTTTTCTTCTCCATTGCGTGTGTTCTTCATCAGTCTCATCATTCCTGGTGATTCCTAAATTTTATGATCTGTTAATCGAACTAAACGACATTCCTTGCGATGTGTTCATTCAGTCGGTATAGTCGATTAACCTAATTAACTTATGAACATATTTATAATGTGTACGCAATGAACCCGACAAAGTCGGTTTAGTCAACGAACCTAGGTTATGAACATATTTTTTTTAGGTGTACACAATAAACCCGACAAAGTCAGTGAACCATATCAATATATATATATATATATATATATATATATATATATATATATATATATATATATATATTAATGATGTTATGTATATAATGAACTCGAAAAATTTGGTGTAGTCAATGTACCTTATGAACATATATGCTAATGATTTTGTGTGAACCCAATGTAGCAAAGAACTAACAAAGAGTTCAAAACGTACAACAGCTTTGAAACATTCATGGCCTAAACTTGAATGCATCTACAATTGTTTAGTGGAATCATAAGTAATTTTTTTTCAAAAAAAAATAAACTTTTGGGCCTACTCTAACCTCGTTGTTGAATAACTTGTCGTAGACGACCATCCTGACTGGATTGTCTTCCCCACCGGTGAATCAGTGATCCTCTCATCATAGTCCACAGAGAAACGTATATGCATCATCACTGTCGAAGGAACCACGACTCCTAACTTGGTTGTCTTCAAAAGATTCAAAGGATTCAAAGATATCAAAGGGATATGTACGTTTTCACAAAATAGGAGGTAAATCCTGCTGATATGTCACTAATTCAAAAGGTTCAGAAGGTTCACAGGGTTCAAAGGTATGAAAGGGTTATATGGCTTCAAAAGCTTCAGAGGGTTCAAAGGAATCAAAGGGTTATATGGCTTCACAGGTTCACAGGGTTCAAAGGGTTCAAAGGTATCAACAGGTTATATGGATTCAAAAGATTACCTAGCTTCATGGTTGAAGATAAAACTTTAAAGGTTATATCACTTCAAAGGGCACCACGTTGCTATCCCTTAGTTATTTCCTCCTAAATCTGGGGAACTCGCTAGATTCATTTCATCTTTCTCATTTCTGCTCTGAAGGGTCGTAGGCCTGGGCGTAGCCCTGCACCCCCCCCCCCCCCCCACACCCAAAGATCTTTTGTGAACATTTTAGTCATTGTGAACATTGTGAACAACCATAAAATAGCTTTTGAATCTTATGAATCTTACTGAAAATACTACCGAACCCATCTATTAACCTATTAATCTTATTGGATCCTATAGGTTTTATTAAATCCAATGAATTTGTCGAATTTTATGAATCTTGTTGAATCTTATGCATCTTGTTGTAAAAACTAATATGAATCTTTTGAATGTTCTGAATCTTGTTGTAGACACTTCTATGAACCTTTTGAATCATAGAAATCATGTTACAAACACTTGTTAATATATATATAAATGATTATATGTATTTTTTTATTTGTTCACAACGTTCACAATGATAACTTGTTTGTCAGGATCAAAAAGTAATTAACCAAGACTAACTGATTTGAATTTATCAGAGTATAAATCAATAATCTTGCTTTGAATCAAAGTTTAATTAAGAAGTTTGCGAAATAACACTTAATTATTTTAACAAAAGCTTTCAGAATCAATAGAAGGTAAACACAATAAATAATCAAAACTACTTGTATTGCTGATCTCAATGATTACAATCACCTTTAATCTGTTTGATTAGACGAAGAACACAAACTGTTCTTAGGGCTTTACAACCTTAGAGGCTTATGAAAACTTAAACAAAAAGCAATTACAAACTTGAATATGCAGAAAACTCCTATATAATAGAAAGACCTATTCTATGTATTTAAATTGCTTCTTGATTTGTTTCCTTGAAGGACTATGACTTCTCTGATAGTAGATATACTGGAATCTTCGTGTAAATATCTTTTCCTGAAAATCAGCACTTTCTGTTTATGAAACTGTTGAGCAGCTTGAATCACTTGACAGCTTGAACAGAGCAGCTTGAGTTGATTTACTCTGGCAGCTTGAACTTTTACACTGGCAGCTCGAGTTTCTTCAACTAACAGCATGAACTTTGTATTTACATGTAAACTCTACTAACAGTTTGAGAAGTCTAACTAACAGCTTGAACTTACTTAGACTATTTCCCAACAATCTCCCCCTAACTTAAATTCTTTACACAAGACTTTAAGTTCTATACAAAAATGGAAATGAATAAGTAAACTGTTATTTACAAACCAAGGCTTTCAAAAACTTACAACTGTGCAAGCTTCTGACTTACAGCCTTCAAAAATTCTTTCTTCATCCCATCTCTATCACATGATACCCTAACAGATTTCATCTGGAGTAGCATTTCCTTTGGTAGATCATAGAATTCAAGATTGAAGAACATACCAGATCCATCTGTAAATTTGATTCTGTAAGTCCTTGATTTGACAAACAGATCAACTTGCTTGATCTTCTTTCCCTTCTTGTTGGCATCCTCTATCTCTTCCCTTATAGACTCAGGGTCAACAATGGACTTCAGATCTTTGATGACTTGTTTTACTTGTGGTAGAGCAGATCTTACTTGTGTCACCGACCCAATATTATGCATCTTTGTTAGTTCATCTCTGGTCATCTTTTGAACCATATGACAGAATGTGTCATACTCTTCTTCTAGACCAGATTCCCTTCTCACTATAAACTGAACTCATAAACCAATGTTGTCCAGTGGCTTGGCATATCAGTAGTTGATAAGAGGCTTTGTAAAGTCATGCTGATCAATCAATTTCTCTATCTCCATGGCCTTTTGCAGTTGCTGCTCAAACAATACCCTTTTAACTTGATGCAGCTTTGCTTGTGATGATGACTCAGATGCAGGAATAGAAGCAACAGCTTGATCAGAAGGAGCAGGAGCACTGTCAGCAGCTTGAATATGACTTGTACCAGTTTGAACGGGTTCTTGTGATGGTTAGACTTCTTGGGAGACTTTTGTTTTCTTTCTTTTGTCCATTTCTTTGTCATGGATCTCTTGTAGCCGTTCTGTGGTCATGGACTGAGCCATTTTCTTTGGAATGCCAGCTGCAAAGGCAAAATTGATCAGAAATCTTCTGTGCTCAACCTTGGAGTGCCCTGTTGGCAGCTTCCTCTTCTTCTCTCCTTGTTTGATCACAAACCCCTTTAGGTAATCACCTAAGGTTGCATCATCGTCCATTGGGGGCTGGGTTTGCTGGTTTAACTCTTTATCCTGTTCTTCTGCTAACTTTTTGGCAACTTCAGCATCAAAGGCAATCTGGGCTTCTTTGGAAGAAAATTTGTGCTTTGGAGACTCAATGAGAATGCCCTTGCCCTTGTCTTTTGCAGCAGAGGTTGTAGCTTAGACTGTACTGAATGGAGCTTGAACACCCTTATAACAACTCCAGTTGCTTTTGAGGAGGCAGCAGCTTGAGTTTCTAGGCTAACAGCTTGAGAAGCTGTTGGGACAGTTAGCCTAGAAGGTGGAACTGTTGAGGATGCTTGGACTGCTTTTAGAAACTCCTGATTCTCCCCCTTTTTGGAAGCATTGGTTTGGTCAGGAGGACCTACAACCTTTGCCACTTGGGTTTGAATCAACCGCTCTAATTTCATGATCTTATTTCCACAGAGGGTAAACCCTTTATGGAGATAATCCATTCGTTGATTTTGAGCCGCTTCTGCCTGCTTTAGTGCAAATATCTGATCTTCCTGTGCAGCAATGATGGACATTTGATATTCTAACATAGCTACAACAGGTTTCAACTTGGGATCCGTTAAAAGCATGATTTGCAGACTAGCCTCAAGATCAGAAAACACCTGTGGTGCTTGTGATCTATCACTGACATTAATACCAGAAGTAGAAACCTCTGGGCCCCTCTGTTCTTGGTTCTGGGAATTTCCAGCTTGTGTTTGCACACTTGCTGTTGCCATGGGCGTGGTCTTAATGATGTTGGCACTGTCTTGTGCCTCTTGTGCAGAGACAGCAGTAGTGCCAGCCACAGAACCCATATGAACAATCTCTGGAGAGATGTTCACCTCCTGAGTGAGGATGGGAGTGTCCTCAATATGTACCCTTTGGATATGCTGTGCAGAAGTGTCCTCCTGCACAGGGCTATATGGCTCTTGTCTGAGGGCTGAGGAGGAAGGAGCTCCTGGTCCTCTTTTCCTTTGATAGAGAAATTTTAGTGTGGGTCTTGGCTGATGAAAAGGAGCAGAAGGAATTTGTGTATCATGAGGAGGGGGTTGGGGTCCTGGGGGTGTAGCAGTGATGATAGGCTTAGCCTGCTCAGGACCCTCTCCTTTGTTTCTTGGAATGTTGTTCATCATTGCAGAAGGCAATGGAACATCTACACTCAAAAAATTGGCACTTTGTTTTAAAAGTCTTTTAATGGAAGATAGTGAGTGCATGTGGGAAACATGTATCCTTTTATGTAAATGAGAAGTGGTGCAAGTGTGTGCAATTATTTCTGCCAAAAATCTAGGATACATTAAAAACTTCCCATTCTTTAGGGAATGATGCCTTAACATCCCCTGAAAAATCATATTTGAAAAATTGAACCGTTGGCCCGTTGAAAAGCACACTAAGGCAGTGGCAATGTTGGAAGAAAATTCTGACCAACCGGTTCTTTTGGGGCTTATACACTGCTGAATGATATGTACAAGATATTTCCACTTAGGTGAAAAATGTGCTTTCAAGAAAGTAAATGAATCAGCAGGACCCCTATATCCAATATTATAAAGACCAGTATGTAAAGCATCAAGAGTTAGGTCTGTTATACCTGTGGCATCTTGAAGATGCAAATGACGGCGAATGGAATCCTCAGTTATGGTGATGGGAGTGCCATCAATTTTGGATAGTATAGAGGGAATTCCATTGATGGTTTGGACAGATGCACGGTTCCAGAACTGCTCAATATGAGTGATGTATATGGTGGGATTGATATTGAGTGCATGATGGATATGGGTGTGTCGAAGAAAGTCCATCATGTCATGGAACGGTTGAAGGTCTGAGTGTTTTAGAGAGTAGGGAAGGCAGTTGTGTTCTTTGACAAACTCCATTGAAGATTAAACGAAGGTTTTAGGGTTTGCAAAGAAGAGTGTGTGAATCGTTCAGAGAGAAAAGAAGGCCGTGGTATGAAAATTTGTAACTGGTAGTTACAACTGAACAAAACTGGGACCTTTAAAGGTTTTGAAAAAGGTTGGGTCCCGCGCACACACTTGAGGAATTACCTAAACACCCTGCACACTTTGACAGATCAAGTGAATAACTAACAGTCCGAGAAAATGAACTAGCAGCTTGAGAAAATACTCAAGCTGTTAGTTGAAACTTAGGCATCTTTTAATGAAACAGTGACTCCCCCTTAACAAAGCATAGGAATTAGATAATAATGAAAACAAATTAATCCATATTTACCATACCAATATTTGATACCACGAAAGTGAACCTTCCTACATCAAAAGGTTTTGTAAATAGATTAGCTAACTGATCATCAGTATGTATTTTGGTAACTTGGATTAACTTCTTTTCATTACAATCCCTTATAAAGTGAAATCTGATTTCTATATGCTTGGTTTTTGGGAACTTCACTGGGTTTTGCACAATGCTGATTGCACTTGAATTGTCAATATAAATGGGAGTGGATAAAAAGTTCATACCATAGTCTCTCAGTTGATTTTGAATCCACATTACCTGTGAGCAGCAACTTGCAGCTGCTACATATTCTGCTTCAGTGGATGATGTGGAAACAGTTGTTTGCTTTTTGCATTGCCAAGAGACTAATCTTGCTCCTAAGTATTGCCATCCACCAGTAGTGGATTTTCTGTCAATTTTGCATCCACCATAGTCACAGTCAGAGTAGGCTGTTAATGTAAGAGGAGAGTCTTTAGGATACCAGAGGCCTAAATGAGGTTGGCCTTTTAGATATCTAAAGATTCTCTTAACAGCAACCAGATGAGAATCCTTTGGAGAGCATTGAAACCTAGCACACACACAAACATCAAACATAATATCAGGTCTAGAAGATGTTAGATACATAAGTGATCCTATCAGAGATCTGTATAAATGAATGTCCACATCTATGCCATCTTTGTCTGTATGAAGCAGCTTGTGAGAATCCATTGGAGTGCTTGCAACTTTGGTGTCTTGATACCCAAACTTTTCCAGTATGTCTTTAACATACTTTGATTGACTTATGAAGAGACCAGTGGGTTTCTGCTTAACCTGCAATCCCAGAAAGAAAGTGAGTTCTCCCATTGAACTCATTTGAAACTTTTTGTGCATTAAAGCTTCAAACTCTTTGCACAAACAATCATTTGATGAGCCAAAGATGATGTCATCAACATAGATTTGGACAAGCAGAATCTCAGCTTTGATGGTCTTAGTGAAAAGTGTTTTGTCCAGAGTGCCTCTCTTGAACCCATTCTGTAGAAGATATGATGACAGAGTGTCATACCATGCTCTGGGGGCTTGATGCAGACCATAGAGAGCCTTGTCTAACTTGTAGACTTTGTCTGGATACTTGTAGTCCTCAAAACTAGGAGGTTGACACACATATACCTCCTCTTCAATTGTCCCATATAGAAAAGCAGACTTCACATCCATTTGATACACTTTAAAACCTTTGAAGCTTGCATAGGCCAAAAATAGTCTGATGGCTTCAATTCTTGCTACTGGAGCAAATACATCATCATAATCTATGCCTTCTTCTTGAGTGTACCCTTGAGCTACTAGCCTTGCTTTATTGTTGATGACTATCCCTCTCTCATCTTTCTTGTTTCTGAACACCTATCTTGTACCAATTGCTCTCTTTCCTTTAGGAAGATCAACCAGTGTCCATACACTCTGAATCTTGAACTGTAGAAGCTCTTCTTGCATTGCTTCAATCCAGGATGAATCTTTCAATGCTTCTGATGCCTTTTTAGGTTCCAGTTGAGACATGAAACAAGCATGTTCAAAAGCAGCTAGACTGAATTCAGGTACTGCTTGTTCAACAGCAGCAGTCTCATTGTGAACCATCTTCCTTGTTTGTACAGGAGTACTTGGATAACCCAGTATTTGATGGAGAGGATGATACTTGTGAACTCTGAGGGTAGGCTCTCTTTCTGTCTGAAAAGAGGATCCAAGATGTGTATCATCTCCATCAGGACCAGCGAATGGTTCAGCTTCAGGAACAGCTGGACTTGAATCTGGGACTGGTTCCCTTTGGGGTGGAGTTGTGTTCTTAGGACTTGGGAGTGGCACTTCAGTGTCTGGATTTGTATCATGTTGAGCATTCAGGACCCCTGGAGGATCACAAGACAGAAGTGGTATAGTGGTGTATTCATCCCAATTTGTTGAATCTGCAGTAGTTTGAAACTTTGTGCCAACAGCTAGAGAATTTGTATTGGCAGCATGAGAATTTGTGTTGGCAGCTTCAATCCTGTATGCATCAGCTTCTGCAGTATACTCAACAAAGCTCAGAGAATTTGTTAGTGAATCTAAATCGAACAACCAATCAGGATCAGTACCTTTGACATTTGCAGTATTTTCATTAAATTCAACATTGGCACTTTCTTCAATGGTTTTAGACACACTATTATATGTTGGTACATCCTGTGTGACGATAGCAGTCTAAGTGATTCTGCATAGTGATTTTAGCAAATGTGTGTTAGATATGTTTATATGTGCTTGACTGTTATTGATTGTGTGTTTGAACTTGATGTAAAATATTACAAGAAGTTCAAACATAAAGATTAACTCAAGCATAAGTAAAAACATAAGTTTCAGCACTTAAGTGTTTAAGTGATTTGGCTAGATTCGAATTTCATAAGGGTAGTCATTCAAATCTGTGATAGATTCGAATGTAGCCTTAGATTCGAATGTGCCCAGATTCGAGAATGTCATTGTGGACAAACTCGAATGGGCTTTGGGCCAGATTCGAGTTTGGCCCACATCAGACTCGAATCAGGGTCTATAATTAGGGATAGACTTGAGTCGTTAGCAGACTTTTAGCAGAATTCGTGAGGAATTAAGCTTTAGGCGATCTCGAGTTTATCATCAGCTTTTGGCGTGTTTCGGAGAGAATTAGTTCGTAGGATCGTTCGTGTGTCGTTCGTTCAGCGTCTAATAGTCTCCGTGTTTCGTGGTTGAGAGTTGTCCGTCTAACCGTTAACGAGGATTCCGCACTCATTCACGGATCCGCGTCTAGATAGATCTAGTAGTGGTAGACCTTACAAGTGGTATCAGAGACTACGGAGTGTTCTTGGTGTTCTTCGTGTTCATCAAATACATTCTAGGTTTCTTGACGCTAGTTGGACGGTTTTTCTCTCAAAATCGAATTTTTGAGCTTAGCAAATTCATATTCAGCAAATACTTTGTGGTTTTTCTCGTTTTTGATCGAAACCATTATTTCGTTGGAAAAATACTGGTTTAATCTGAAAATCGTTAAAAAATCAAAGTATTCACTATTTTTCGAGTTTGCGGCGCTCGAATCTAATAGGGGCAATTAGGGTTTCACTTTAGTCTCGAGTCTAATCTAAATCTGCTCCTTTCGAGTCTGTTTCAGTAGGTTTCGAATCTGTGTCGAGTTTGTGCTTCATTCGAATAGGTCTCGAGTCTATCTAGTTTCGAGTCTAGTTCGAGTCTAGTGTAGTTTCGATAAGGGTTTCGAATCTGCTGTCTATCTCGAGTTTGCTGACCTTCGAATCTAAGGACCATCGAATCTAAGGAACGTTCGAATCTGACATATTTCGAGTCTAATTGAATTTTAACACTTAATCGAATTTAATCCCAAAAGATTTACCCTTAATTAGTCTCGAATCTACCTAGATTCGAAAAAGTTAGTCTAAATCGGTTTCGAATTAATTTATTTAAGTTCAAATTCAATTAATTACGAAAAGATGTCAAATCTTCAGAAATTCCTAGAAATGGACCACGAGGTTGGGAAGGCAAACGCCCCGCCTAAGCTGATGAAGGTCGAGGACTATTACTGGTGGAAAGACCGATTTACTGATTTCGTACGTTTCAACGACATGCGCATGTGGGTGTGCATTGACGAAGGGTATATTCCACCAGTCTCAGAAGTAGAAGGCCGTCAGAAGGTCTTGTCATATCCAATGATGAAGGAAGATGACAAGAAACTGTTTGAAGCCGAGAACAAAGCTTTCTCGATAATCCGTATGGCTTTACCTCAGGATATACTGCACACATTTCGGACTCAAAGGACGTCGAAGGAACTTCGGGAGTCTCTCGAAAAAAGGTGTGAGGGTAATCCTAGGGTGCGTAGAAAGCGTACAGAGCTGTTGAAACAACAGTTTGCGATTTTCAAGGCGATTAAGGATGAACAGCTGGATGATATTATCACCAGGTTCTATCACCTGATAACGGAACTTGAGAGTCATGGAATTGAGTATTCTGACACTGACAAGAACAACAAGCTTCTTGATGCCTTACCAGCCAAATGGGCTATGTGGGTGGCAATGATCAAGCTGAATGAAGATAAGTATTATACTCAATCTCTCGATGACATTGTGGGAACGTTGAGGGCATATCACTTTGAGCTACTGAAGACCGAGACTGATTACGAACAAGTCCAGAATCCAGCGATGTATTTTGGAAAGACATCCAAACCTTCAGCGGCATCCGAATCAAAGACTGCTATAGCGTTTTTCACCGGAGAAACGTCATCACCATCAGAGTCCGAAGACTCACTGAATCGCGCGTTCTTAGGATTAGGAAGATCGGAAGAACCGCAGCCCCAAGTACATCAGGCATCACCATCACAGAGTTATTCGAAGATGCCCATGAGCGCAAAGTCTGCGGAAGAACATTTGAATCTACTTGCTTCTTTTGTGACCGCATACGGAAATTGTGTTCAAGGGAAGATTAACGATCCTGCTCTATGGGACGAGGATTACGATCAGGTCGACCCTGATGACTTAGAGGAAATGGATCTTAAGTGGCAACTGGCCATGGTGACCCAGAGGGTTAAAAGATTCATTAAGAGAACTGGAAGGAATTTGCAGATGAATAACAAGGGGATAGGGTTTGATAAGTCCAAGGTGAAATGCTATAACTGTCAAGGACTAGGACACTTCGCCAGGGAGTGTCAAAGACCGAAGGTAGAGACATACCAAGGACAGAGTCAGCATCAGGGACAGTACCAAAATCAGTCCCAACAACGATATCTTCCGAGTTCATCATCTGGACAGGCCAATCTAGCGGGTCTTCTATCCAATGTCACTTCAGATAGACAGCTAGATGGCACGTATGATTGGAGTTCACATCCTGAGTCGCATGCTAGAGCCTTTATGGCTGAAGTCACAGAAACTGGATGTGATGGCGACGAGCAGACCACACGGGACAGCAGTCCGATGTGGGTAGAGAAGGCGAATGATCAGACAGTGCTGGAGTTTGCTGCTCAGATGGCCAACGTGGAATCTGATAACTCAAAGGTTAGTCTGACTTATTCTCTTTTTCTTGATTTATGTGTATTGTGTGTTACTTCTAATGATAGGTTAAATCTAGTCTTAGAATCACATAAATCCATAACTGCTCAAAATGAAAACTTAAAGATTGAAAATGCTAGCCTAAATGACATCAAACAAGATCTTAAAGAAAAGCTTAAGGCTGATGCTCAAGACATCATAGTTCTAAAAGACAAACTCAGTGAGCAGTGTGTCAGGATAGAGCTAATGTATGAGCACGTAGAGGCCTTGACAAAAAGTCTTAAGGACAAGGATATAGAGCTAGCAGAGACAAAGGTTAAGGTAGCAGAGGCGAATAGCAAGTTGGAAAAGTTTAGGAATTCAAGCCTAAACCTAGGGAAAGTTTTAGATGCCCAACGACAATCTAAGAAGCCCGTAGGTCTAGGATTTCACGAAACTCCTCCACCATTCAATGCGAACTATGTCCCTCAGCCTCAAGAGAAAAATGACAAGTCAGTAGACTTAGAGGACCTACCTGAACCAACACAAGAGCCTATAGTTGAAAATAAACCTAAGGTGGCTGACTCAACCGTCAAGGTTAAGAAAGTAAAGTTTGTGTCTTCCTCCAGTGAAACACCTGCAGGAAAACAGAAAATTGCTTGGGCTGATCAGATCGATGAGCCAGACACCGAAGATGTACCAAAGGATATAGACACTAGTGAGACATCTAGATCTAAGGGAACACACAAAAAGTCCATAGATAAGATATCTTGCTTTAGATGTCACGAGAAGGGGCATGTTGCTTCTCACTGTCCGCTTAGGAAATCCGATGTTACACCTAAGACAGTGAATCCAACACCTGTTAAGCCCTCAACCAGTGTGGCAAGCAGCAGTAGTTCTCAACCTACCGAGAAAACTGTGCAGGCTGCACCCAAACAAGTTGTGAAAAACACACCGGTTAAGGTTGGACCAAAGGAAGTGATTAGGACGAATTCACCGAATCGTGTTCATAATCAATCTAGGTCAGCACCTCAACAAGTCTATAGGAGCACCACACCTAGCAGGTCACACACTCCAGTTAGGTCACATACTCCCGTTAGACATTATGTACCGGTAAGAGCTCAGGGATCACAGTCTGAAATGCAATATAATAGGAATTATTCTAGAGCTCCACAACAACAAATGCCTACTCCAAAGCAAAGAGTGAACTTAAATCACTCGGCACCACAACAGAATTCAGTTCAAAGGCCCAAGTCACCTGAAAGGCGAGATGGGTATTTGAAAGAGTTCAAGTTTGTGCACGAGAATGGTATCACCAAGTCAGTCATGGCTTGGGTTCCTCGTGATAACTAACCTCTTTTCTTTCATGTGCAGGAGATAACTACAGGTCCAAACAACAAGTGGTTCGTCGACAGTGGTTGCTCCAGGCACATGACGGGGGAAAGAAGTCTACTCACAGACTTCAAGGGAGGTAATAGGGGATTTGTATCATTCGCTGGTAACAAGGGTGGAAATATCACGGGTACCGGAGAAGTCACTAATGGGACGATTACATTGGATCAAGTTTATCACGTTGATAAACTGGTTCATAATCTCATTAGTGTATCTCAAATTTGTGATAAGAAGAACTCGGTGTTATTTACTGACACTGAGGCGTTAGTGCTAAAGCCGGGATTCAAAATTCCTGAAGAATGGGTATTGATGCGGGCGCCAAGGAAGAACGACTTATACATGTTGGATATGAACAAGCCGGATACTTCGATGGGGCCAATATGTCTTCTATCAAAAGCTTCAGAGACAGAATCGGTTTTATGGCACAGACGAATGGCTCACCTGCACCTTGGGAAGATGAATTACATAACAAAGAATGGACTGGTGCAGGGTGTGCCATTGAAAAGTTTTCAATTCGAGGACAAGTGTCTACCGTGCATGAAGGGCAAACAGCATAAAAAGACACACAAATCCAAGAAGCAGAACTCGATATCCTCGACATTCGATTTGTTGCATATGGACCTTTTCGGCCCTATCAACAAAAGGAGTATATGAGGTAGTTGGTTTTGCTTAGTTATCACTGACGACTACTCACGATTTTCATGGGTTTTCTTTTTAGGTACGAAGAACGAGACGGCTGCAAAGCTCATCGGGTTCTTAGACCAAGTGGAGAACTCCTACGGAACAAGGGTTAAACATATTCGTAGTGATAATGGGACTGAATTTAAAAACTCTGTAATTGGTGTATATTGCCTATCAAAGGGCATCGTGCATCAATTCAGTGCACCATATGAACCTCAACAGAATGGGGTGGCCGAACGTAAAAACAGAACATTGATTGAGGCTGCAAGGACTATGCTTTCGGATTCAAAGCTTCCTACCATGTTTTGGGGGGAGGCAGTGAATACCGCGTGCCATATTTTAAATAGAGTCCTTACAGTCAAATCTTTGAACAAAACATGCTATGAAATTTTGAATAAACGGCCACCTAACTTAACTGGATTCGAACCGTTTGGAGTACCATGCACACTTTTACGCACAAAACATCAACCGAAGTTTGGTGAAAAGGCTGACGAAGGATATTTCCTAGGTTATGTGCCGAACTCACCAAACAAACGGGTTTTTAACAAAACGAGTGGTACTGTGGAGATTGTGTATAATATTGAAGTCACAAGTTATACACATGAACCCCAAACTGGTCCGGAATGGTTATTTGACTATGATAAATTGTTTGAGTCATTTAACATTCCTTTGGATGATACTGCAGGTACAATCGAGAAAGACATGGCGACATTGCACCTGAATGACGATGGCCATATTTTTCCGAGGACCACGTTCGAATCTACATCCGAGCCTACTGCGACAGTAGATGGATCTCCAGAAGTTGCTGATCAAGAGGCACCTAACACTGAGAATCAGACTCAAGCATCAAGTTCAAACTCTGAGGAAAACGTCCGTGAGGAGGAAACTGTAGAAGCTGAGCCTGTTCCCCCATTAGGTGAAATAGGATCTAACTTAGGAGATAATCTCAGGGTTGATGAAATAGAGACCTCTAGGATTAACAAGAACCATCCATTAGAAAGCATCATAGGAAATCCTAACGAGGGTGTGAGGACTCGGAGTAGTGTAAATAACAACACTGTGTTGTTGTCGATGATAAACGACTCCGAACATGTCTACATTCATGTTTCATATCGCAAGTAGAGCCCAAGAATGTGCAAATGGCACTTAAGGATAACTCCTGGGTTGAGGCGATGCAGGAAGAGCTCTCGCAGTTTAGGAAACTAGAAGTGTGGGACTTAGTTCCATTACCTCGAGGGGAAGTTGCCATAGGAACCAAATGGGTTTTTAAGTGTAAAAGGGACGATCGGGGTATAGTCACGCGCAACAAGGCTAGGCTAGTTGTAAAGGGTTTCAACCAAGAGGAGGGAATCGATTACAACGAGTTTTTGCACCAGTAGCAAGGTTAGAAGCAATTAGGTTGTTTTTAGCTTTTGCCTCCTTCAAGGGATTTAAGGTATATCAGTTAGATGTTAAGAGTGCTTTCCTGTATGGGAAAGTGAAGGAGTTGGTGTATGTAAAACAACCGCCCGGATTTACAGATCCAAAATATCCTGATAGAGTATATCGCTTAGATAAGGCTCTTTATGGATTACATCAGGCACCTAGGGCGTGGTATGAGACTCTATCCAACCATCTTTTAGAAAACGGTTTTGAAAGGGGTAGGATAGATAGTACTCTGTTTGTTAAGAGGACGGGTGAAGACTTTATCTTGGTACAAGTGTACGTCGATGATATCATCTTTAGATCATCAGACGAACAGATGTGCAAAGATTTCGAGAAGGTGATGAAGTCTAAGTTCGAGATGAGTGCTATGGGGGAGTTGAATTTCTTTTTAGGGTTACAAGTTGACCAAAAGAAGGAAGGGATGTTTATCCATCAGACTAAGTATGTCTATGACATACTAGAACGGTTTGGGATGGAAGGAACTAAGTTGACTGCCCACTTTCAGCACGCCGATTCAAGTGAATCACAATCTCGGGCCGGGTACTGAAAGTGATACCGATGTGGATCCGACTTTATATCGGGCCATGATTGGGTCACTTATGTATTTAACTGCTTCAAGACCTGATATTATGTTTGCTGTTTGTATTTGTGCTAGGTTTCAAGCGAATCCAAAGGAGATGCATATGAAAGCTGTGAAGCGGATTCTACGATACCTCAAGTCGAAACCGAAGCTGGGACTTTGGTATCACGCGGAGGGAGATCTAGAGTTGGAGGCGTTCACTGATTCTGACTACGGAGGATGCAGCTTGACGCGCAAATCAACAACTGGAGGTTGTCAGTTCCTAGGAGGGAGATAGGTGTCCTGGCAATGCAAGAAACAAACATCGGTAGCCGTGTCAACGTGCGAGGCCGAGTATGTTGCTGCTGGTAGTTGCTGCTCACAGGTTCTGTGGATACAACAACAATTGCGGGATTACGGTTTGGCTTACACTCAAACTCCTATTAGGATAGATAACCAGTCTACAATTGCTATAACTAATAATCCAGTTAAACATAATAAAACAAAGCACATAGACATAAGACATCATTTTATTCGTGATTGTGCTGAAAAGAACTTAATCAAACTGGTAAAAGTGGCAACAGAAGATAATAATGCAGATTTATTTACCAAAGCGTTTGATAAGTCACGGTTTGAGTATTTAATTCAACTGAATGGAATGCGCAACCCTGAGTAATTTGGCCTTAGTAGTAGTAAGTTTATTTTCTTTTAGATTCGTAGTATTTCTTTCTTTACAGTAGTCTGCTAATTTAGGTAAGTTTCTATTTTTAGTAAGTTTCTATTTTTAGTAAGTTAGTAGGTTAGCTTATTTTACTGCTTTTTCTTATGAAAAACAAAAGAAAAAAGAGAGAAAATTACAAAAATACAAAAAAAAAAAAAGAGAATATCAGAAAAAAGAGTTAAGTCTTAGATACATAGGTTCAAAGTGACGAAAATTAGCACAGTCGTTACAAACTCTAAGTGTTTAGGTTTTCACACATAATGCAACTAAATTCTAAGTGTTATACTTTATTTAGTTAGATGTGTTGGTAGGCATATTACATATAGGGAATCTCAAGGCTAATAAAATATTCTAGAAAAAGTCAAGCGTGTCACTAACTTAGATCTTTGACCAATCAGTCTTAATTTTTATGTACAAGACATACAAACTTTGAGTCTAAATGAGGTATGCAAACTTTCTGGGGATGTATGGCAACATCAAATACATCTTAAAAATGGATAGAATAGAAATATCATATAAAACTGAGAGTCGAAAACATGCAACTCTGTTGTACGTAAGTACAGACCTGTTGTCTCTGTTTAGATTCGGGTTAGCAGATATGTCGCTTTGTTGTACGTCAGTACAGACCTGTCACCGCTGTCTGCTAACTTTAAAAATAAACCTTACGTCAAACTAAGACACTTTGTTGTATGAAAATACAGACCTGTGTCCGATGTTTGTCTTTTAAAGAAAGTTTGCAAATACCAACAAGTTAGAATCTTTGTCTGTGTGCCTTGATCATAAAAGTATGTCTATGTCTGAGTCATGTAAGATAATTTCATGATAAATAAAAATGCCAAGGGATATTCCGAAATGTAGAGTGTTTAAAGGGGTTAAATACCAACAATCGGCTAAATAGGTATGTCACGACAAATAATCAAAGGAATCAAAAATTCCTACGTGTGAAAGCTTAAGTACTGAAAGTAAGTATCAGACATCGCTATCTGATTGAACCTTTCTTAGACTGTACTCATCAAAAAGATTTTGTTTAATTTTTAGCTTAGGTTTTCAATTTGTTAAGTATAGCTTAAGTCTAGAATAAATTTTTTAGTCAAAATTTTATTTTATTTTATTTTATTTTTATTTTATTTTATTTTATTTTATTTTAGTTTTAAATTTTACTTAGGTAAAAGGTCAAAAATTACTGAGGGTACCTTCCAAGTTGGATAAAATAAACATTGCGTGAAATATCTGTGCTTAGGGTAAAAGAGTTGGCATAGTTTATCTTGTTACACAAATACCGTAGAAAAATGTTGAAAAAGTTGAAGTTATTTCAAAGATTTTCGAAATTTTTCTAAGTGTTTGAGGTTTCGAGTTTAAGACAGAATCGAAAGTGGAAAGATTCGAATCTGTCAGTAGATTCGAATCTAACCTTAGACTCGAAGGTAGGTAGTATATATAGGTCAACAGTGAAGTCAATTACTTCTTACTGTTTTCGAATTTACTTCCTCGAATCTATTGCAGCGACTTCGAATCTATCTTCGAATCTGTCGCCTTTCTCCTAAACGACATTTCATCGAGTTTAAAGCTTGTGTGTTCGATTCTACTACTGTACCTAGGTATAATCAACATGATTGTACATGATTTATGTAGTATTATACACAATTTTAGGCAAAATCATCGAATTTTGAAGGTTTAAGGGTCAAAATAGGGTCTTTACAAAATTACCAAATTTGGGTCGATAAACAATCAAATTAAAGGCATATTTCTTTGATTAGTAACTAGTAGGACTAATGAATGTAATTTTCTAAGTCCATAAAGGTTAAAATCAAGAGATTTGGTCCTTGAATGAATACGGCCGTTCGAATCTGTTCATGGGTTTCGAATCTGTTCATGGGTTTCTCGAATCTGTCATTAGATTCGAGATGACCATGACCTTCGAATCTGACCACTACATTCGAATAGGGACACTTCGAATCTGTCCATTACACTCGAATAAGGACACTTCGAATTTGTTACTTTCGAATCTATTTGTTATTTGCACTATTTAATTTAAATGTTATTAAACTTGTAGAAATTTAATCGTGTTGGATTTTGTACTTAAACAAGTTCAAAATAAAACAGATTTAAATTTAAACAAGTTTATTAATTTTTAATGGATCTAATGGTTTTGTTTATTGTGCAGAAATGGCTATTCGAGAGTTCGTTCCTAAGCACAATATGGTGCTTCATCCAGACCTGAATCTCCCTGAGGCGTAGGGATTCCGTCAAGTACTGGATTTTCTCGTTGAATCAAGGATCGGATATGCACTGTGGCATAATGTGCAGCTTGTGTTACCCTACATTCGTCAATTTTACGATCATTTGCAGGTATACTGCTCGGTCACTACGACAGTTCTACGCACCCGTATTGAAGGACAGCCATTGGTATTTTCGGCTGAGATGCTTCGTCAAGTGCTGCAGCTGGGCACTCAGGAAGAAGAAGCTGGTCCAATAGAATTTCCTTTAAGTATAAGGCAAGCGGCCTTTCAAAGAATGGGGTACAGCCTCGATGTGACGAAAGTGTCATATATGAAGAGTGGGTTGATCGGGCAGTGGAGGTTTCTGGCGCATGTGTTTATGGTGTGCTTTGCTGCGAAGAAAGCAGGGTTCGACTATATTGTGGCAAAAATTCAGTCGGGGATCGTCGCTATGGTGTATAATCGCCCATATAGTTTTTCGGAGATGATCTTTTCGGAATTTGCTCATCAGATATCCGCTCCCGAGAATCAACAGTTTTTGCTCTATCCAAGGTTCATTATGATGTTGATAAGGCACTTCTTGCCGAACTTGCCGCTATCAAATGACTTTCAAAGTGTTGCCATCTTGGACAAAAGGATTTTCGCTGATTGTTCCTCACACCGAGGACGGTTAGCTGTTCCTGTTGAGCGTCCATTGTTTGGATCAATTTTGGATAGGGAGTTTCAAGCCCCGGAAGATGCCAACTGGGCAGGGGTCGTTGAGTTTCAACCGCAACAACAACCACAACAACGTCAACAACAACAGCAGCCGCGTGCTCAGAGACGTCGAAAAAGACCTTCAGCAAGTCAAACTCATGCATCAAGCCCTTCGACAAGTCACCAACCAGAAGTTCAAGAAGCCGGCCCATCAAATGTTCAAGAAGCCGGGCCCTCAAATATTCCGAGACAAACTGAACAGCTATGCAAGACGCTTAATGAAATTTGGGAGGCAGGGCCTCATGCAAACGAAGATGTGGCTGCAGCATTAGTTGGTGAATTGCTCAGTCCACCAGAAGGAGAAGAAGACGTATTAAGAGATGTGGAAGAGTATGAGCCAGAACAGGCTGATAAAGGTTTGACATCATCAGAATCAGAATCGGAAGATATGGAGGAGATTGAAGTTGAAGCTCCTGAGCCTGAAGCTACTGACTCTCGTTTTCGCATAGAAACTTATGGCTCGAGAGTCGTAGTTATCAATGAAGAGGCCTCGAGAAGGAGAGTAGCAATGGAATCTGAAGAATCGGACTTCGAAGAAGAGGAAGTTGCTCCCTTGGTGACTAGGCAGCGGGCCAAGCATCACAGGTTTATGCAAGGGACATTCTCAGCGTCCGATGCACAACAACCTCAACCTCAAACTCAAGAACCACAAGCCACCTCTCCACCATCACCACCAGCTCAACATGAGCCATATATTCCACCACCATTCATCCCAGCTCCCATACAATCAATTCCATCTACTTCGGCCGCCTACGCTGACAACCAGAGGTTCATGCAGCTCAAAGCTCGCGTGGACTTCCAACACGTTCAAATTCTGAGCCTAACACAGGCAATGGGTGAAATTCAGGCACATAATGCAAATCTAGATAATGAAAATGCTGAATTGAAGAAGACGGTAGAAAAAATCCAGGAAGAGAACGTTGAGCTGAAGACGTTCGTCTGTGATCAGGCCGAAGAGTTAAGGGCGATGCGCTCCGTAATCGAGCAGTTAATGAAAAATATACAGGCTCAGGGGGAGACATCATGCCAAGATCCGAATGTACAAAGGCCAAGAGATGAGGATGATGAAGATAATCAAGGCGATGATCCCAGCCCTAATAGACGGGATGAGCCAGTAGATTTTTCTTCTGCTCAGACTGCTCAATCTGAGGGGGAGCCTAGTCTAGGAGGAGAAGTAGGAGGAGCAGGAGGAGAAGCAGGTTCTTCAAGGGCTTTAGATAGTGACATGATAGATGCACTGAAAGACATTGAGGAAGAGCTTATGGAGTTTGATTTTGAAGATGACGCCGAAGAGTTGGAAGAAGGTGAGTTCATTCCAGAGGACGTCGTTGACTGGAAATCAGATGATGAAGTGTTAGATGACGAGGACGATCATGTCAATGAGGTCATAATCAATTCACAACCTGTCACTTAAATGTATGAGGGCCAAAACCATAATGTGATTGATATAGACTACATCAAGGTAGCCTCAGTTGAAGACAAAGAACTTGAAGAGGCTGAGAAAGAGCCATCTAGAGCTGAATTGATAAATCTTTGGTTTAAAAAGGAAGAAACGAAAGAGCAGCTGAAGATGAAGTAGAAAATGAGAGTTCCGGGAGCTGGAAACTTCTCAGGAGGGATTATTAGCTGGTTCTTTGACAGAGAACTGCAGCTGTTTATTTTGAAAAGAAGAGATGACCTTCAATACATGAGGCGGACACTGAAAGCGTTCAACTCACTGCCCAAGATTGAGGTTAAGGAACTAGCATGGAAGGAACTGATTAATATAGGCGAAGACCCGTACGCTGAAGTCATGGCAAGAATAATAAGAAAAGAGGGTCGTTCAGGAAAGTTTGAGAGGCTTAAGCCGAGATCAGGAAAAAGGGTCGAGGATGGATCAAGGATAGATCCTCATACTGGAAGACCTTGGGCCAGAATGATTTATAAGCCAGTCAAATGTCTGAAAAAGGTTCCAATGAAATCAATGCCACAAAATATTTTGAGCAACATGAAATGGTGGTACCTCGAGATTGACACTGCTGAAGCCATCATGGAGGATCAAGACGAGAAGGTCATTTTGAAGGTATATGATCCATTGCATTTGATAAATCTATCAAAGGACGACCTGAAGAAGCTACATGATCAGCCTATCTTCTCTACTGAATCATGGAGATCTGAAGCCAGGAAGTTCCAGAAGGTAGTTAAAGTTTGTATAGATGCTGGATTATATGCAGGAAGTAGTATATATAGTTCTAGTACTTGAACTTGATGTAAATAATTAGAAGCTATCGTCAAGGGGGAGTCTGTTGGTACACCTTGTGTGACGATAGCAGTCTAATCGATCTAACATTTTGGTTTAAGTAATATTCAGAGTATTGAGAGTTAACGAGTGTTTTGATATATATGTTTATATGTGTTTGACTGTTATTGATTGTGTGTTTGAACTTGATGTAACGTATTACAAGAAGTTCAAACATAAAGTTCAAAGATTAACTCAAACATAAGTGAAAACATAAGTTTCATCACTTAGGTGTTAAAGTGATTTGGCTAGATTCGAATCAAATAAGGGTAGACATTCGAATCTGTGATAGATTCGAATGTAGCCTTAGATTCGAATGTGCCCAGATTCGAGGATGTCATTGTGGACAGACTCGAATGGGCCTTGGGCCAGATTCGAGTTTGGCCCACATCAGACTCGAATCAGGGTCTATATTTAGGGATAGACTCGAGTCATTAGTAGACTTTTAACAGAATTCGTGAGGAATTAAGCTTAAGGCGATCTCGAGTTTATCATCAACTTTTGGTCAGTTTCGGAGAGAATTAGTTCGTAGGATCGTTCGTGTGTCGTTCGTTCAGCGTCCAATAGTCTCCGTGTTTTGTGGTTGAGAGTTGTCCGTCTAACCGTTAACGAGGATTCCGCACTCGTTCACGGATCCGCGTCTAGATAGATCTAGTAGTGGTAGACCTTACATAAACAACAAGAATCATAAGTTATTTCAAGTTTATAAACTACGGATTTTCGGCAGAAAATTTATATCTAGTTTGAAAAATCATAACTAATTCATAACTTATCCAAATGAGTTGATTATTATCTCAAAAGTTAGATTTGTGTCTTAACTATAGATCTGGAAGTTTTCATAATTTATTTTGGAGTGTAAGACCTCCATAAATTATTTGGGAAACCGAAAGTTTGACAGCTCAAAAATGGCCAACATAGGGTTTTCAACGAGCTTTTTCACCAACCTAAACATCTCGAACAATGGCCGTTCTTGATTCTAAAAATCCATTGTATATAGTAGTTTAATGTCCTAGAAAACCAAAGCCTAAAACGTTTTGGAGCTTGGTCAAAAACATCCTCAAAATAGGCCGAAAAACCTCCGAAAAAGCTGGAAAATTATATATATATATATATATATATATATATATATATATATATATATATATATATATATATATATATATATATATATATATATATATATATATGAACTTGACGTTTTAAGTGGGTTTTATTTATAAACTTATAATGTTGGATGATTTAAGACATAAAAATCTATAAATATATATACTATCATATGTTAGAGATATTAAGTCCCTATTATCATTTAGGGCTCGATTTAACTCACCCGGTGCATCATCCATCAACTTACGCTAAATAGCATTTGTTTTTGCCATCACAAGTTCGGTGAGTCCTCATAGCCCCTATTTTCACAATGTTATGTTTTGGAGTTGAAATACATGCTTCGTTTTTATATGTACACGAAAACAACTTCATTTCTATTATGTATTACACATGTGGTTCCATCAGCCCTTATATCATGAACCGTTAATTGCATTTATTTGTAAGCGCAAATATATTGTGTATACACCCCGAAAGAGGGTGATCACACCGAGGTGGGAGTCTATTCCCATCCCGACTCCTCAACCAAATCTCTCACCACAGCAACGACGGGTAGACGCCGAAGATCGGGCTGGATGCCTGAGACTCTCCGTGAGTGGAGACAAGAGGAAGGAATCCCTTCCCAGTTCGAGGTCGGAGGACCATCCTCCGCACCGATCCCACCGCTCACCCAGGAGACGGCTGACCAAACCGTACCCCTACTCCTAGCAAGGTCTTCACGACATGACCTCCAAATCCGGTTACTTAACCAGGATATTGGAGAATTGACTACCCGTTTGGAGCGGGAGGAGATTCAGAACTCCAATTTGTACTGGGTTAACCAGCACGCCCTCACCATCCAACAGGATGGCCTGGATGAGCTTCGGCAGCGACTAGCCGGAACCGAGGCTCGGAACGAGGAGCTGACTCAGCGACTCAACGCGTTGGAGAAGGGAGAGACCCCTGATCACTCCCACACTTAGTACCCTTTATCTATCTTTGTAATGTTAGGAAAAATATTATGTAATAGTGTAGGACAAAAATTTTCGGGTAATAACCTGCCCATTGTAAGAAAGTTATGAATGATTAATGAATATTACAAGTTATTTATGAAATTGTGTTTGATGATTATAGTGTTGTGCCTTAAGAAAAATTTAAATCTTTAAGATTCAACTTCTTACACTATGCTCTTTTCTTTAAACTTTAAGATAATGTCGCCGAGAAGAGCCATGAACGCTGCAAAAATCAAGGAATTAGTCGCACGAAGAGTGGCCGCCGCTATAGCCACTTATGAGACCAACCAAAATAGTTCTGCTAATGGAGATGGTGGTGCTAGCCGCACCACGAGAGGTACTGAAACCCACCAAAAGGGTCGTGGAATTAAGGGGTTTTTGAGTTGCAAGCCCTGATACTTTAACGGAACTGAAGGAGCCGTCGGATTGGTACGACGGTTCGAAAAACTGGAGACTGTCTTCCGTGTTAGCGGATGTATTGAAGGAGACAAGGTGAAATTCGCCACCCACACTTTGCAAGATAGAGCCTTGACACGGTGGAACTCATATACCCAGTCTGTGGGGATTGATGCAGCTTACCAACTCGCCTGGACCGAGTTAAAGCAAATGATGACCGATGAGTATTGCCCAAGAAATGAACTACAGAATATGGAGTCAGAGTTTTGGAATCTGGCTATGAAAGGAACGGATGTAGCTGGATACACCAACCGATTCCACGAACTAAGCATTCTGTGCCCACAGATGGTAACCCCTGAATATAAGAAAATTGAGCGTTACATTTGGGGACTCGCTCCTCAAATTCAAGGCAATGTCACTGCCTCCAAGCCAACCACCATTCAGGACGCCATCAGAATGGCCAACAACCTTATGGATCAAGTGTCCCGGAGAATCGAAGCCAAGGCCGGGGAAAACGAGAGGAAAGAATACGGGTTCACAATCCAAGAAGCCCGAAACCATCAAGGCTTATGTAGCGGGAGTCGAGACAAGAAAAGGCTACACAGGTACAAAGCCTTTCTGCACCCAATGCACCGACCATCACAACAAGGGTCACTACCCAACCCCTTGTGGAAAATGCAAACCTCTTGGTCATTTGGCCAAGGACTGTAAATTTGGTACCCCGGGTAACAATGGCGGCAATCAGAGAGGCTGCTATGAATGTGGAGCTGCCGGGCACATCAGGAGTGAGTGCCCGAAGTTGAAAAATGGTGGAGGAGCTCAGGGGAGAGCTTTCGTATTAGGAGCAGGTGACACTCGTCAGGATCCCCATGTAGTATCAGGTACGTTTCTTTTAAATGACATTTACACTTACGTACTCTTTGATACTAGGGCTGATAGGAGCTTTATATCTGATAAGTTTAGTAAGCAATTGAATGTCACTCCTTTTCCCTTAGACAACTCTTATACTATAGAGCTGGCTGACGGCAAAATAATAGAGGAAAGTAGTATTATTAAGGATTGCACACTGAAGCTGACAGATCATCCCTTTAAGATAGACTTGATGCCTATAGAACTTGGATGTTTTGATGTAGTAATTGGTATGGATTGGTTGTCACACAATCATGCCGAGATTTTGTGCGGTAAGAAAGTGGTACGGATACCACTCCACAAGAAGAAGGTCCTAACAGTCCAAGGGGAAAGAAAGAATCGTCAGCTGAATGTCATATCCATCCTAAGGACATTAAAATGCCATAGGAAAGGTTGCCATGCAGTATTAGTACAGATTGCAGAAAAAGAGTCGGAGGAGAAACGACTCGAGGATATTCCAGTGGTTTGTGACTATCCGAAGGTCTTCCCAGAAGATTTGCCTGGGCTTCCGCCAGCTAGGCAAGTGGAGTTCCAAATCGACTTGGTGCCGGGAGCTGCACCGGTCGCAAGAGCCCCATATAGACTCGCTCCTTCTGAAATGCAAGAGCTATCCAATCAACTACAAGAGTTGACTAACCCACCAGCCGTATTCATGGACCTCATGAATCGAGTGTGTAAACCATATCTGGACAAATTTGTAATAGTGTTCATAGATGATATCCTCATCTATTCCAGAAATAATTAGGAGCACGAACAACATCTCAAGCTGATCTTGGAGTTGTTTGAGAAGGAACAGTTATACGCCAAATTTTCAAAATGTGAATTTTGGTTGCGAAAAGTTAAATTCCTTGGACATTTGATCAACAGCCAGGGAATCCAAGTTGATCCATCAAAAATCGAGGCCATAAAGAACTGGGCAACTCCTAGAACTCCCATGAAAATCCGTCAATTTCTAGGACTTGCCGGTTATTATAGGCAATTTATTGAAAACTTCTCAAAGATAGCAGGTTCCCTAACAGAGCTGACTAGGAAAGATGTAAAGTATATCTGGGGTGAAGAGCAGGAAAAGGCGTTTCAACAATTAAAGAATAGATTGTGTAGTGCACCAATTCTGTCCTTACGTGAAGGGACAGAAAATTTTATGGTCTACTGTGATGCCTCACACAATGGATTAGGTTGTGTGCTCATGCAAAATGATAAAGTCATTGCTTACGCATCACAACAACTCAAAATCCACGAGGTGAACTATACGACTCATGACTTGGAGCTCGGAGCAGTAGTGTTTGCACTTTAAATATGGAGGCACTACCTGTACGGAACTAAGTGCACGATGTTCACAGACCATAAAAGCCTTCAGCATATTCTGAATCAGAAAGAGTTAAATATGAGGCAACATCGCTTGGTTGAGCTGCTTAGCGATTACGACTGGGAGATTCGTTATCATCCGGGGAAGGCGCATGTTGTAGCTGATGCTCGGAGCCGAAAGGAACGGGTTAAACCTTTGAGGGTCCAAGCTTTGGTCATGACTATACAGTTAAACCTAAACTCTCAAGTCCGCGAGGCACAAGAAGAAGCAGTCAAGGAGGCTAATCTACTGCATGAAGCCTTGAGAGGAATGGATAAGCAGTTTGAAATCAAGACAGATGGATGTCGGTACTTCATGGGCAGAATTTGGCTACCAAAATTCGGAGGAGTAAGGAAGCTGGTCATGGATGAAGGGCATAAAACAAGATATGGTATTCATCCAGGGTCAGATAAGATGCACCACGACTTGAAGGGAATGTACTGGTGGCCAAACATGAAGGCTGACATTGCTACATATGTCAGCAAGTGCTTAACGTGTTTGAAAGTTAAGGCTAAGCACCAGAAACCATCAGGATTGTTAGTTCAACCAGAAATACCCCAGTGGAAGTGGGAGACCATCACCATGGACTTCATCACCAAGTTTCCAAAGACTTCTGGAGGATATGCACCATTTGGGTGATTGTGGATCGACTTACCAAGACCGCACACTTCCTGCCAATCAAGGAGACTGATAAGATGGATAAGTTAACAGAAATCTATCTTAAAGATGTCGTCTCAAGGCATGGAGTGCCAGTATCAATTATATCAGGCAGGGACACCCGGTTCACATCAAGATTTTGGCAATCATTGCAGGAGGCATTGGGTACACGCCTAGATATGAGCACAACCTATCACCCGCAGACGGATGGTCAGAGTGAAAGGACGATTAAGACTTTGGAAGACATGCTAAGGGCATGCGTTATCGACTTTGGCAAAAGTTGGGACATGCACCTGCCATTAGTCGAGTTTTCCTATAACAACAACTATCAATCGAGTATTAAGACTAATCCATTCGAGGCACTCTATGGGCGAAAGTGTCGATCACCACTTTGTTTGGCTGAAGTAGGAGATAGTCAGATTACTGGACCTGAAATCATCCAAGAGACTACAGAAAAGATAGCCCAGATTCGAAACCGATTAAAGATCGGGCGGGATCGACAGAATAGCTATTCCGATGTTCGACGAAAGGATTTGGAATTCCAAGAGGGAGATCAAGTAATGTTGAAAGTCTCGCCTTGGAAGGGCGTAATCCGTTTTGGAAAACGAGGAAAACTCAATCCTCGTTATATCAGACAATTCAAGATCACCAAAAGAATTGGCACGGTAGCCTACCGACTCGACCTACCACCAGAGCTAAGTAACGTATTTAATAGTGTTCAGGTTAGCAACTACGACCTAATCTGTATTTAATAGCCAATTATAACCTAATCAGTGGTCATTAGAAATTAATCAAAGTAATTAACAATGTTCATAAGGAAATTCAACTCAATTAGAATCAAATTCATCGGTGCGATGAATCAGGAAATCAATTAATCCGATCGATTTACGATACGAAGGATTAATTTAACTAAGTATATAATTAAATTATGATTAGTGACATTAATCATGCATTAATACACTTACTTAACATTAATTATGCAAGACTAAAACAATTCACTAAACAAATGCATTCAAAAGTATTTATGAATTTACATAAAAAGGGAAATACAAGAATACATTCTAAATACATTTCTACAAAAAAAAAATGAAAATACAGGATAATATCTTCAAAAATCTGCCCATAGGAGGTACATAAAGGACTTGATAAATATTTTTATACTCAACATTTCTACATCAAATCCCTCTACACCATCCTCCTTACAATTCAAAGAAGATCTTACACTCCACCCTCTTATCACCATCAATTCAACCTCCATCTTTTTCCTATAAATAGAGAGCTTCCCTTTCAATATTTTCACACCAAAAATCTTCTTTCTTCTCTCTATAAACCGGATCCCACACACACACACATTACCAACATTTTCATTCAAGTGTTCTTGGTCCAAATCTTGCAAGAGTCCAACTTCTTCTCAATTTCATACTCCAAATACATCAAAATAAGTAAATACTAGCTTATTTAATCTTATATTTATGTTTGTATAAGTCTTGCATAATATGTATAATCACCAACAACAACAAGTTTCATAAAAACTCAAGTCTATAAATTTCTAGTTTTTCGTTTTTAAGTTGTTTCTTTAAATGTGTTTATGAATATATAAACACATCATAAAAGTGTTAGTATTATGAAAATAAGTGATATATATGTGTTTTATAACTTTTATACAAGTAGTCTTTGAATAAACAACAACAATCATAAGTTATTTCAAGTTTATAAACTACGGATTTTCGACTATAAATTGATATCGACTTTGAAAAATCATAACTAATTCATAACTTATATAAATGAGTTGATTCTTGTCTCAAAATTTATATCTATGTGTTAACTATAGATCTGCAAGTTTTCATAATTTATTTTGGAGTTTAAGACCTCCAGAAATTATTTGGGAAACCAAAAGTTTGACAGCTCAAAAATGGCCAACATAGGGTTTTCAACGAGCTTTTTCCCCAACCTTAACATCTCAAAAAATGGCCGTTCTTGATTCTAAAAATCCTTTGTATATAGTAGTTTAATGTCCTAGAAAACCAAAGCCTAAAACGTTTTGGAGCTTGGTCAAAAACAGCCTCAAAGTAGGCCGAAAAACCTCCGAAAAAGCTGGAAAATTATATATATATATATATATATATATATATATATATATATATATATATATATATATATATATATATATATATATATATATATATATATATAAACTTGACGTTTTAAGTCGGTTTTATTTATAAACTTTTAATGTTTGGTGATTTAAGACATAAAAATATAAAAATATATATATTATCATATATTAGAGATATTAAGTCCCTATTATCATTTAGGGCTCGATTTAACTCACCCGGTGCATCATCCATCAACTTACGCTAAATAGCATTTTTCGCTCGTTTTTGCCATCACAAGTTCGGTGAGTCCTAATAGCCCCTATTTTCACAATGTTATGTTTTGGGGTTGAAATACATGCTTCGTTTTTATATGGACACGAAAACAACTTCAGTTCTATTATGTATTACACATGTGGTTCCATCAGCCATTATATCATGAACCATTAATTGCATTTATTTGTAAGCGCGAATATATTGTGGATAGATCTATCGGGAGTCATATCCCCCATTCGGGTTAGTTCGGGTCGGCTAACAGCGAGTGCATATATATTTAACACACGGTATTACGTATGGGAATACTGCACAGGGCAAACTCAATTTAATTAAGCTTCGGTTGCATGATGGTTTATATGTAATACATAACATGGAATTTATGATTTTATAAATTCAAACTCTACTGTTGTTGTCCATACAAGTCAGATTTACGTGTAAACCTATGTGCTCACCAACAATTTTTGTTGACGTATTTTAACGTGTATTTTCAGGAAATATAGCAAGTATGCCTTCGGACGTATTTACTTTCAAGCTTCCGCATCCATGGAGTCTCATGCATATTCAAAATTAACGGAGATTTAGCTGCATTATTTTGGATGTTTTAATTATATAATTAAATCTCTGTAATATGCGAACTTCTTTTCTTCATACCAGACTATGTAAAACATTGCTATATTTTAAAGTTTTACCGATGTATTTTAAAAAACGTCCATATAGTGGTCGTTCGTTATGATTATGGTTATGCTTCCGCGACGTCGTGCTTTGTTTCCAATCGGGGTAACGGGGTGTGACACCATTAGTCCATCAGTTTTGCTGCAATAAAATGGTTAGAAACAGATTGATAGGTGACTATGCTGTGAGTGTTTGTATCTAAAAGTTAAATCATTGACCGACATCTTGTTCAGATACCTAATGATACCAGGTTCACAGGTTTAGTTAAAATTCCATGTCCGATGCCATATATTTAAAATTGATTCACAAAAATGACCGACAGCTTGTTCAGATACCTTATGATGCCAGGTTCATTGGCATATCTACATGTATTGGATAGCAAGGGCATATAAATCAATAATATAAATGTTTATGTCCAGAAAATGATGACACCATTAACTCATTTGAATTAAAAAATTCTACACGTGAAACCAAAGTATGAAAATGTACAAGTGAATCACTTCACGCATCCAGCCTATTCAAAAATCAGAAGAGAGTTGACACGCTTAGGAGAACAAATGGCACCAAATTCTAGAGAGAAACGTTTTACACTACTAGAATTCATACATTTCTCTACAGTTCTGAGTTGATTAACTACTTATAAACAAAAATAAGTTGAAGTAAAAAAAACAAACTTTTAATTCATATATAGAAAACAACCACCATATATTACTTTGTGTTGCAAAAATGACACATTAAGGTAAGTTTCTAATTTAAAATCATCTAATTGTGTTCATATATAAGCTACGGCTTTTAAGATAATACATAAGTCCAATGTTTTTCAATTTTCAAATTTTATCATCAATATGTGTTTCAATCCTTAAAATAAGTTCATGCATGATTTAAACTCATGTTTAATTGATGATTTCTGAATTTTTATAGTTTAATTTGATGACTGAACTAATAAGTCAGCAACTTGGAAAATGGTCTCTGTTCTCTGTTTTTCTTGGTCCATAACTCAGGCCAAGAAGGCCTTGGCCTTCGGCCTTGGTCCTGAATCGATTTAGAGTGGCTGTTTAAACAATTACAATGTTAATTCGCCCATTATCCTTATCAAATTGATCAATGTAACAGTTAACACAAGGGAACGTGTGGGTTATGTGCAGTCCCAGAATCATCAAGATTTTGAGTCTCGAAGTGTTTTGTGTGATATATGTTGCGATTTAAAAACAGAAATAAGGATCAACAGTAACATCAATAACCTACTTGTACATAAATTAAGTGCTTATGTAGTGTATGTGTGTGTATTTGAGCTATAAAACGGAAAGAACAACAACATTTAATCAATAATACAGAAAGCATATAAGAGCATAACTGACTCTTTTAAAAGGTTTGTTATTCTTTTAAATTGTCAAGCACCAACACGTTACTCAAAAACCGACAATATTTCAATTCTATAACAGCATAACTGATGCATATAATACAAAATTTGTGAAAACAACAATACTTTCAAAGCCTTAAAATTACAATAAAATCAGTTTAATGTAAAATATAACATAACTTAAACATAAGCATGAGTCATGAGATAGTGAAATACTCGTAGACTTTGCCTCTCACATCAATCGTAGCAAGACGGACAACATGAATTTCGATCGTCAAAGCTCCACAAGCATTTGACACTAAATCAGAGCATGTTTCACATCAAAATATATACAAGTCAAAGTTCATTGAGACTTTTGATGAAGCCAAACAACAAAAGGTGTCAATTTCATTAATATGCATCAGCAAATCCATATTTCAGTTGAAAATAATATGTTAGGCTTCATATCCAAATACCCAAAAGGGCTGGGTTTCAATTTTTCATGAAAACCATTTGAAATCCATTAAATGAAACTAATACCCTTAAAGGTTTTTCTTATCATAAAAATGTGGTATAAAGAACCTGAAACGACCCATTACCAGCCAAATAGCTTACCTCGTTACCATTTTAAAAAAAACTTACAAATACTCACAAGCGTATAGCTGACAGAATTTTAAGAAAAAACTTACAAGTACATTACCCTCTATAGGTCCCAAAAGGTTTCCCTAGAGTATTGTTCTAAGCTGTAGAGGGGGGGGGGGGTGAATACAACAAATTAAAATTCAACACTATTTTCTCAATGTTTGTGAATACTATTAACAAATGTTAATTACAAACAAGCTTGACTGCGGAAAGGTTCAAGTTGAGATGACAGATACAACAGATGTTTCAACTAATCTAAGACACACTCAGACTATATACAATGAATACACTCACTTAGATGAACTCACTGATTTTACAAGACACAAATGGACAACTTGAGTATGAACAGCTTAGACACACGTACTATTATGTTCAAGCAGACTTGCATGCATGAAAAATACACTTCAATGCACGATCTGATTTCTCACTCTTGGTTATCTCACAACCCTTAGAAGCTTCCTTTTATACTCTCACTGAGAATCTCAGTGAAGCTTCTTCATTGGACAAGGAGATAGTGGTATGTCTTTCCAAAAAGACAAAATAACTTTTCTGCACATTCTGATAAAGCAGATTTGTCTTCATGTGGCAGAATCTTTGTCTTTTCCTTTTTGTCACTGTTGCATAAGGATTTAACCAAAAGAGGAATGTCAACTTTGCATCATTCTTCGTTTGTTAAGGCTAATTTGATATAAGAAATGGTCTGTCACCCATTTTCAAATATCTGTTTGTCTTCATGTAACAGAACAGCGTAGGCAGGCTTTTGCAGTTTCTGTTTTCCACTTTGTATTCGACTTGAAAACTGATCTTGTAGCCAAAAACAATACATGAGGACTTGGAAACATATTCCATAAAGTGTTTAGCCTGTTCACAAAGAACAGGTTCTGTTTCACAAAGAATAGAACACTTTGAATCTGTCGAAGCTGCTCAACAGAACAGAGCAGCGTAGACTGTTCATGTCCAGTCTGTTCAGCAGACAGAACA
Organism: Centrapalus pauciflorus; assembly: GCA_020465985.1. Taxonomy (NCBI): domain Eukaryota; kingdom Viridiplantae; phylum Streptophyta; class Magnoliopsida; order Asterales; family Asteraceae; genus Centrapalus; species Centrapalus pauciflorus. Next base: position 169,577 of record JAANYP010005022.1, read on the forward strand.
GCTTGGACAATCTGCCTTTGTTGCACCGAATGCAACAGGGTAAACATCTTTGAATCTTATTGCGAAGTACTTTTCAGGTTTCAATAAGGCATAAACAGGCCTTAAATTATACCTTCAAGTGCATCAAACAGGTTTGATTAAAAATCAACCCCCTAAGATGTAGAGCAGGTTTGACTGAGGCCTTTTTGTGCCTAACAATCTCCCCCTATTTGCAATAATTAGTCTAAGCTGATTTTATCAATAATTACTATACATTTTTACAGTACATTTGCTGAAATGAAATTACAACATCAAAGTAAAGTAAAAGATCAGTTTATATATATACTGATTTTTTATTACATAAACAACATATGTTTTTACAAAAGTACAACTGATGTACTAGTGTATATTACAACTGATGTAAAAGTAAAAGTTACAACTGATGCAACAAAGTACAACTTATGTACATAGAAATTCAACAATTTCACCTGTTGATAATGGGAGCAAATAATGGCAAGCCTGTCCAACCAATGGACAGCTTCCATTCTTCACCTACTCAGATAGTAGATGGGCTTCAAGATAGTGGTGGTGGCACTCCTTCTTCAAACATTTTCTCAAGCTCCTCCCTGGTTTCCTGCAAATCCTCTATTTCAACTCTGAGGAACATGAAACTGGGATGTTGAAGCTCCCCTCTTTCATTGAAGCCTCTGAGCTAATCCCAGAAGGTTGCTCTCCAATTTATGGATTGCCTGAAGGAGTTTGCAAGTCTGAATGCAACAAGCTGTTTGAGACCCACTTTGTGCAGATCCGATGCTCTTTGGAAGCACCTCTTCTTTGTCAGGGGATCTACAAAAAATACCCCTGCTCAGGTTCCTCAATCAGCTTTCCTTCCTCAAATTCTACTCCTTTGGGCACGATGTGGTCTACTCCTTTGATCTCTACTGCATAATCACCTTGTTCAATCTTGATCAGGAGTTCCTCTAGCTCTGAATCCTTTCTGTTCCTCTTGGCCTTTATTTTGGGGTAAGTCACTGAGACACCCTTACTTAGTTTTTCTGAGATCAGGCCAAGATCTTTCACCCATTCCATCAACTTTTTGACATATGCCCTGATAGTCTTAGCCGTTTCAGACTTAGACTGGCTCAAAGAAACTGCCAACTTCACCCATTCTCTGTATCCCATCTGTGCAACGTCAGTGTAATCATATGCTTCCAGATTTGGGCCTGTTGCACCCATTATGGTTATCTGTAGCTTCCAATGTTTGCCTTTTCTTGAGATGGGAACAACTTTGACAATAGATTCCTTGGCAAGTCTTCTGTCAGCAACATCAAAGAACTTTTTCCTTGCCAAGTTGTCAAAGTTTATCTGGGATCTTGCAGAGGATGCTTGTTTGGAATTGGTCACAGAGACCGGACCACCCTTTTCCTTATCACCTTCCTTCTCGACTGCTGACTCTTTAGCAGCTTCAAGCAATTTTCTTTGCACATCCAAAGAAGGCATTTTAATTTTGCTTGCCTCTTTGAATGCAAAGGATCTGGCAGCTTTGGTTGAGGCTTCTTCCTTTATTAGTCTTTCCAGGGCTTGGAGCTGTTCATCTCTGAACTCGTAGTATTTCTCCATAGGAATACCCATTTCCTTAGCCCTTGCCTTGTCAAACTTTAGCTGCGCTGCTCTTTGGTGGTCAGGGTCAAAAGTTGCTTTCTTCTTTCCTTTGGCTATTATAGTTTGAACAGCTTCAGGAACCTCTTCCTCTTCTTCTTCTTCTTCTTCCAAAATCAGATGCCTCCTTCTGCCTGGCCTGTCCCCAGGAATGGATTCCTCCCCCTTAGTTTGTGCAGGGTTTGGAGATCCATCCTGAGTAGGCTGAGAAGCTTCAGTGTGATGGGAGACATCTACAGCTGGACCTGTTTGTGATGCACCTGCTGCATGGCCAACAGATGCTGATTTCTCCTTAGAAGGAGAAGAGGTTTTCTCCCCCTTAGACTTAGTCTTTGAGGCAGACAACTTCTCACCCTTTGAAAGAGATGGCTCAGAACCTTCAACAACTGGTCTTCCTAGAGAAACAAATTCAGCAGGCTTAGCAGCAGTTTTGGAAGCAGGTTTGGGGCCAACCAGGCTATGCACTAAGAAAGCCAGATTGTCCTTAACCTCTACAAGCTGTGTAAGGTAGGTCTTAAGAGAAGAGGATTGGGAATCAGCAATTGAGGACAGCTTGACGAGATTTTCTCTTTCAGAAGCTGTGAATAGAAAATGTTGAAGTTGTGCAAGATGTAATTGAAGAGAGTCTTGCACAACATCAAGGTTTGCTGACACAGAAATTGACAGAGAGACAATTAGAGAGTTTAAGTTGGACAGTGTAGTAGGAAGGGTAGTAGTGGAAGTGGTGAGGAGAGTGGACAGCTATTGGGATATGGCTGTCATGGAGGACACAGAGTCCTGTTAATGTGAGAGGATAGAAGAGAGTGTAGTGGATATGTTCTACAGCTGTGCAGTGAGTGCAAGCAGCTGAGAGGACTGGTCAGTTTGAGGAGTGGTTGGAAAAGAATTCTTGAACAGATCAAAGAATCCCTGGAGCTGTGCAGACACAGAGTATGAGATTATGACGGGTAAAGAAGTCATGGAATTTTCCAAAAAGCCAACTTTGTTGGTCAGTAAAGAAAGCTGATCCTTCAAAGGAAGATCTTTGGGGGATGGAGGAGTATGGATGGACTGTTTGGATTGTGTAGAGGGTGATGAATGTGATGAGGATGAGGCAAGTGTTTGAGGATGTGATGGAGAGGAAAGGGTGACTTTGGACAGAAGTTACATAGCCTGGGCAAAAGTAATATGGCCCAGCTTGGAAGGGTCAATGGGTCCCTCAGCAATGGCTGTAGCTGCTTCATCAGGAGAAGGGGTAGAAGATGGTAGCCTTTCAGATGCTGCTTGTGTTGCAGCACCTTCATCAAGGCCTGGGATGGTTCCCTTAGCAGCACCTTGGTCTAGAGGTGCCTCATCATGGGGAGATGGGATGTGCATTTCAACATCAGCAGTGGTGAAAGCTGCTGATGGAATTTGCATATGAGGTGCAGCCTCACCAGAGGGATGGAATGTTCCCTGAAGATCATCAGCTTGGTAGGATGGTCGTTCAGCAGCTGTTGGGTGTACAACTGCTGTATCATGAGGAACAGAGGTTGGAGGCTGATCTACTGGATGGCTAATCCAGCAGGTTTGACACCTCGTGCAGACTCAGGTTGTGTAGAAGAAGTATGGAGTGGAGACTGTGTGGACTCAGTGTGGAGTGGAGTGAACTCCTATCTTTCAATGTTCTCAGCCTGTTGGGAGGCTGGAATAGTGGATGTGGTAGTCTCCATATTTACAACTGGCTCCTGTTTGGAGGAACCAGAGGGCCTGGGCTAACTCAGGGTAGACTCTTGTTGGAGTGAAGCCTGCTCCAAATGTGCTGAACCTTCTCCCAAAATAGGAGAAGTAGCAGGGGTTGCTTCTTTTTCAACTGAATCCTGTTGAGAGGGGTCAGAGGGGCTAGTTGGGTCGGTTGGTTTCTTTTTGGCTAAGGTTTTGCGTCTGTAGAGTCTGAGAGATGAAGTGGAGGATGGATGTTGTGGAGAGGTGATGAGGGGTTCTGTTTGGACTGGTGGTGAGACTGGGTCAGAATCAGGTGGGTTGGCCTGTTCCATAGTCTGAGGTGCCATAGAGGCACCAACCACAAAGGATTCAGGTTCAACAGATGAACCAGGGTGAGAAGTCTGCTCCCCCTCAGCCACAGAGGCTGATGGGGCAGACTTGGACATAGATGTTTTTGCCTTCTTGTGGACAGGCTCACCTTTAGTCGTTTCCAGGACCCTTTTAACAAATTTGGTCCTAGATTTGGATTTTCCTCGGGGAGTAGTCACTGGATACACCTTCACAGCAGAGGAACCTTCCACCATACCGAGCAACCTCCTCATTGGTGTAGATAGAGGGGGCTCATTTGGAGGTACAAGTGTGTAGAAAACTCTATTCCCAATCACTGGGAAAGCAGCAGTATGTAACTTAGGCTGAGAGTTATACAAATGCTTACCACAAACATGCCTAAAGATGAGGCTCAGAAACCTTGGATTTCGAACAGCAGCTGCACGTGTTTCCTGCTGCACCAGGTTCCTCAAATTAATGAAAATCCACCGAGCCATGTTCATGTTAGTCCCATCTATGAGCTGTAGGACTATTGAGATCTCATCACAGCTAAGCTGGTCAAAAGAACCAACTTTGCTGTTGAAGCACATCACCACAGAGGCTAATAAAAAGCTATAAGTAGGTGAGAGATCCTTCTTGAACAGGGTGGCTCCAATCTTGGGTTCTGCTACAGCACAAAACGTAGCAGATTTCCCATCTGATCATTTTCAGGCTGTGGCTGATCATAAGTTTCAGCCACAGGGAGACGCAGAACTTCCCTGATAAGACCAGTAGTGATCTCAATGGTCTGCGTCCCATTGAGAATGGTTCCCTTAATGATTTTGGTTGCTGGGTCGTAGGCACAGGTGTACCAAAACGCATATACCATCTCCTGGTACAGGACACCAGGAGTGGCAGTCATGGCGTAATTCGGAGGGTGAACCTTTAGAAACTCCACCATATCTTCATAACCTTTCCCCACATAGTTTTTGGGAATGGTTAGGTTGGCTATGTAGTTTGTGGGTTTCAGTGTTAGCATTGTGGTGACAAAAGAGTGTTTCTAAACATCTGCACCAACAAATACTGCTAGAAAGGGGTTGTTTTGGTGAGCCATAGTGAAAGTAGTGAGGATTATGAGCACAAGACACTTAGTCGAAATTAGGGTTCTTTGGAAGTTATGGAAACAATAAGGAAGACGAAGATGAAACCGTAGAGAGGTATTTATAGGATTTTAGTGTGAGTGGGTATGAGAGAGAAAAGTTTGGGCGGTTGATTTGAAAAGTTCTTTTAACGGAAAACGGAACGGTTATCAATGTCAGAACGATTGTCAGACCACTCGAGCCCTTTTTAGTCACTAACACAGGTTAACACACATTATCCGCAGTAATTAAGTAATCATCGACAACAGCACTGTGTTATTATTCAAACTACTCCTAGTTGTCACACCGGTATTCGGATTTCCTATGATGCTTTCAATCAGAATATCCTTGTTTATCCTTGATGTCTCAGTCTCATCGACCCTAAGATTATCTCCTAAGTTTGATCCTATTTCACCTAACGGGGGAACGACCACAGACTTTGCATTTTCTTCCTCATGACCACTGTCCTCGGAGTCAGAAGTATTTATCTGATTCTCGTTTGTAGGCATTTCAGAATCATTCTCTGCTGGAGACCCATCTTCTCTCGTTGTAGGCTCAGAAGTTGATGGAATGCTCGTCTTTGGAAAACTTTGACCGTCGTGATTCAGATTTAATGACGATAAGTCATATTCAATTGTACCTGCATTTTCATTCAAAGGAATGTTAAATGATTCAAACAATGGGCCCTAATCAAATATCCTTTTCGGACCTGTTTGGGGTTCGTGTGAATAACTTGTAACATCAATGTTAAACACAATTTCTACCGTACCGTTTGTTTTGTTAAAAACCCTTTTGTTTGGTGAGTTAGGCACATATCCTAGGAAATATCCTTCGTCAGCCTTTTCACCAAACTTAGGTTGATTTTTTGTTTTTAATAAAGTACACGGTACCCCAAACGGTTCAAAGCCTGTTAATTAGGTGGTCTTTTATTCAGAACTTCATAACAGGTTTTGTTTAGTGACTTGACAGTAAGGACCCGGTTTAGAATATCACATGCGGTATTCACTGCCTCCCCCCAAAACATGGTAGGAAGCTTTGAATCGGAGAGCATGGTCCTTGCTGCCTCAATCAAAGTCCTGTTTTTCCAGTTCTGCCACCCCATTTTTTGTGGCTCATAAGGTGCATTAAATTGATGCACTATGATTTTGGATAGGCAATATACACCAATTACAGTGTTTTTAAATTCCGTTCCATTATCACTCCTGATACCTTTTACCCTCGTCCTGTAGGTGTTTTCGACTTGGTCTACGAATACAATCAACTTTCCAGCTGTTTCGTCCTTCGTACCTAAAAAGAAAACCCATGAAAAATGTGAGTAATAATCAGTGATAACTAAACAGTACCAACTATCACCTATACTCCTTTTGTTGATAGGTCCGAATATATCCATATCCAACAAACCGATAGTGGAAGCTATCAAGTTCTGAGTTTTTAACTTCTGTAACTTCTTGTGTTGTTTGCCTTTCTTTCACGGTACACACTTGTCGTCGAACTGAAAACTCTTCAGTGGGACACCTTGCACCAGATCATGTTTAGTGATGTAGCTCATTTTCCTTAGGTACAAGTGTGCCATGCGTCGGTGCCATAAAATGGATTCTGACTCTGAAGCTTTGGATAGAAGACATATTGGACCCATCGATGAATCCGATTTATTTATGTCCATCATGTACAAATCATTCTTCCTTGGGGCTCTCATCAATATCCACTCTTCAGGTACTTTAAATCCCGGTTTCAGCACTAACGCTTCAGTATCAGTGAAAATTACTGAGTTCTTCTTATCACAGATTTGAGATACACTAATGAGATTGTGATCAAGTTTATCAACATGGTAAACTTGATCAAATTTGATAGTCCCATTAGTGACCACTCCAGTACCATTGATGTGTCCTCCTTTGTTCCCAGCAAATTATACGAATCCCTTGTTCCCTCCCTTGAAGTCTGTGAGTGGACTCCTTTCCCCAGTCATGTGCCTAGAGCAACCACTGTCGACAAACCACTTGTTGTTTAGACCTGTAGTTATCTCCTGCACATGAAAGAAAAGAAGTTAGTTATCATGGGGAACCCAAGCCATGACTGACTTGGTAGTACCATTCTCATCCACATATGTGAACTCCTTCAAATACCCATCTCTCCTTTCATGTGACTTGGGTGTTTGATTGAGAACCTGTTGTGGTGCGGAGTATTTAAATTCACTCTTGGCCTTTGGGTAGGCATTTGCTGTTGAGCCCTCGAGTAATTTCTATTATAAGGCATTTCAGATTGATATCCCTGGGCTCTACCTGGTGTCTGATGTCTTTGAGAAGTGTGAGATCTAACAGGAGTGTAAGCCCTTCTATTCTCAGTGTTTTGAGAACCACTTGTGCTAGCAACACTAGGTGATGGTTTATGTTGTTCAAGCTTTCCAACAGTAGGTCTAGACTCTGGTTTAAAGGGTGTAGACTCTATTTTCTTATATGGATAGCTAGACGCAACATGTCCCCTCTCATGACATCTAAAGCAAGGCATCTTATCAATCGACTTCTTATGAGTGCCCTTTGACTTTGGTGTCTCACTAGTGTCAGTTTCTTTCTTTTCAACTACCGTGACTAATTCCTCTTTCTGATTATTAACTTCAGGTTTATCTTCTCCAAGAATTTTGTCACTAGAAGACTGCAAAAACTTGACCTTTTAATGGTAGAGTTATTATTAGACACCTTAGTTGATTTGTCCTTATCAGATTCAGAAACAGTTTCAGCTGCTACCTCTGACTCGACTGGTTTATCCGTTTTATCCTGAGGTTGAGGCACGTAAGTATTGTTGAAAGGTGGAGGACTCTCTAGATAACCTAAACCTACTGGTTTCTTAGACTGCCGTTGAGCATCTAACATTTTACCTAGATATAAAGAAGAGTTCCTAAACTTTTCTAACTTACTATTTACCTCTGCAACTTTAACTCTTGATTCAGCTAGCTCAACTTCCTTAATAGTAAGTTCTTTGGTTAAAGCCGCAACATGCTCATACATAAGTTCTATCCTGACACATTGCTCACTTAATTTGTCTTTTAGAATTATAACATCTTGAGCATATGCTTTCAGCTTATTCCTAAGATCTTCTTTAATATCTATGAGACTAGCATTATCTGATTTTAATGATTCTATTTGAGCAGTTAGATTGTTATGTGTTTCTAGAACTAAGTTCAATCTATCATAGGAAGTAGCACATAAAACATATAAGTCATGAAATGTAGAAAAGTTCAGAATTACCTTTTTGTGATCCAATTCCACGTTAGCCATCTGTGCGGCAAACTCCAGAATGGCAAGTATTGTTATTCGATTCATTTATTCTTTTATAATCAACAAAATTTTGCTTTTTATCAGATTTTAGTCTTTTTCAATCTCTACTTGATTCTATCTCATCTGATGCTTTCATGAAAGCCATTTTTAATCCTAGATTCATATATCTGACATCATATAAAGTTGGTGAATTTGAAATGGCCTTTGTCAGATATTTAGGATTATTCCAACCAATACAAGATTTAGAATTGTAATATTCGGTATCTTTTGGTTGATTTAGATAGATTGTTTGATCCGTTTGACCTTTTTTAATAAACTAGTCTTCCAATATCTTTATTTTCTCATAAAGTTTTATTCTTTCTTCAAAAATGGCATGATATTTTACAGAATAATTTAAAGCCTCTAATTCTGCCAAATTCGGTTTTTTTTAAGTCAAATATATTGTTATTTAGTTCTTGGATTTTTCTTTGAAGTTTATTTGTTTTATCTTGCAAATCTGAAACTGCTCGTAATGCTAATGCTTTATCCTTTGAAAAGTCCAATACTAACGCATCTTCGTGATTTAGCTTGTTTTCCAAGGAATGAGCATTTTACTTTTCAGCCTTCAAGGATTTCTCAAATTTGTTTAGCATAAAGGCCATTTGTGTTAATTTTTCTTCAAGCAAATAGGAATCATCATTTTCAGATAGAATTTACCTCCGGTGTTTCTGAACAATCTGATTTCTCTGAATCTGATTCATCAATCTCTTTGTTTTTTCTGCAGCCAGCATTCCCTGTCGCCATCATCGCAAATTCTTCAGTCACTTCCTCATCAGACTCTTCCTTGTCCTCATTCTCTTCATCTGTTAACCCAACTCATACCTCATCTTCTGCTACCATTGCTGACTCACTCAGTTCTGATTCATTGAAAACTTCTGATTTCAAGCAGATATGTGCATCTTCATCCAATATGTCTTCATCTTCTGATAGTTGTAGCCAATGATCATCCTCAGCCATAAGCGCTTTGCCAACTTCCTTTTCTTTAACTAGAAGTGCCTTTCTTGTGTAGTAATCACAGTTTTTGACTACTTGCATTCCGCACTCTCGAGCAAAGTGTCCTCGCTTGCCACAATTGTAGCATTTTTGCTCTGTATCTTTCTTGGCTGATTTATCAGATTTGTCATATTTTTCGGCTTTCCTTCCACTGCTTTCACCAGACTTTTCGTACTTCTCTTTCTTGTCAAACATCCTTGAGCCAGCCTTGTATCTCATTTTGTTATTGGTTGGCTTTCGATAGAATTTCTTCTGAATTGCCTTAGTGAGTAAGGACATTTGCCTTTTCATTTCTTCTATATCTGAATCTGCTGATGAATCTAATGAGTCTGATTCAGAAGAACTACTGCTTATAACTGCCCGTTTTTCCTTCTTCAGCTTATACTTATATTTCTTATCAGCCAATAAAGCTAAAGGGTCAACGGTCTCTTTCTCGGCTTTCTTCTTACCAGACATTTTCCTTAAAACAACCTCTCGATAGTTGTTAAGGTTCTCAAAGATCATATGGAAATCCATTTCCTCAATGTCTTTCGTCTGTTGGATGATCATTGCATACTTTTCCCATTCTGGGTTAAGTACGTTTAGAAACTTGACGTTTATGTCTAGATTAGACTTTGTAACACCGTTTCTTTTCATCTCACTCACTAGGCTGACAAACCGCAAGTAAGTGTTCTCTAGTAATTCCCCCTCTCTTGCTCTAAAATTCTCAAAAGTCATCAGACTGTTCCTTGCTCTATTGGTAGCTGCCCTGTCGGATCCCCTCATCAGCTTGCACACCTCATCCCAGATGGATTTGGTTGTCTTCGTGTTTGTTAGGCAGGTGTAGATGTCATTGGGGATTGAAATCAGTAACAACTTCCTTGCCGTTTTTTCTCCCAATTTTCTTCGTTTCTATGCCTCTGTCAGGTTTGTTACCTCAACTGTTCTTTCCGGAATTGGAGGGTTTCCGGTGGGTACAGCAGGGATTCTCTCTAAGAACACAGCTGGTCCGTCAGTCAATGACTTTAACATTTCTTCGGAGAGATCGTGGAAACTGATATATTCAAGAAATCTTTCCCTCCATTGTACGTATTTTCCCCGGTAGAGAATTGTAGGTTTCGTCTCCGATCCCATTGCAAGCGCGTCTTTTGACATGATGACTGATAGATAGGAATCTTCCAAGAACGAATGATATTTTGATTGAAATTGAAAAACTTGATCAACTATTGAAAATTGATCAAACTTGAAAGAATATGAATTGACACTCAAATGAATAAGATGATCAACTCGAATGAACAATTGATCAACTAGATCAATGAATATGTAAAACTCGAACAAAGGTACACTCAACTCGAATCTATAATAAGATCAACTTGTTAGAAGAATTATGAAACTCGAATTAAGTAATGACACAACTCGGATTAATTATGATGAAACTTGAATCAAGTATATTGTAACTCGAATCAATTAAGGATGCAACTCGACTCATGGACCAATCAACCGATTAAATCTATGTTGAACTCGATTCAATTCCCTTGAAAATTTACTTGTATTCAACAACTCGATTTGAAACTGAATACAACTTGAATATAGCTTCTTGTTAACTCGAAATAAGTTCAAATCAACTCGAATTCAATTGAGGTCAACTCGAATATGATTCAAGTCAACTCGATTAGAATGCAAGTCAACTCGAATTTAAAGTAAGTCAACTCTATTGCAAGTTAAGATCAACTCGATTGAAATTTAAGTTCAACTCGATTGAAACTCAAGTACAACTCGAATTGAACCTAATTTCAACTTGATTTCTTTATGATATCAACTCGAGTAACACTAGAACACAGTATTGATCGAGTTTCTTATATTTTCAACTATTTCAAGTCTGGATTACAAATGAATTTGTAAAAATGAGCTATTTTAGTCCAAATTGACATCGAATATAGCAATTTTGATTTCAAACACCTTTTCTGAAAGAGTCTTGTCCAAAAACAGATCTAAATATGAATTTTTCAATGAAATAGTGAAGAACAGACGGTTTTTCAATAGTTCTGAAAAATCAACAGATCTTTTTCTGTGTTTGGAAAACCAAAACAAAATTATGATCAAATCAATCGTTTTTCTAAGCCCTTCCTTCGATCCAATTTTCAAATCCAATAATCAACAGGATTAAAACCATTGTTGATTTTTCTGTTTTTCGAAAAAATGTTCATGAACAACAGTTTCGTAATATCAAATTTCAATAAAAAATCACCCTAATGCTCTGATACCAATTCTGAATCGTACTTATCAATCAACAATTAATCAATACAATAAAGAACAAGATCAAGAACAACTAACCGAATGATTTTATTTATCACAAAATGAATTACAGAGATGAAAGTTGAACTCGTACTGTAGCCCTAGAAATGTTCTCTGAAATTCCGTGCAATGAATATTCTAAATGTTAAATCTGTCAAAATTACAAAGTCAAACATCGTATTTATATTATTTATAACTTTGCACTAATTACATTTTAAACCCTAGACTTTGAATTATCATCAACAAAAACAAGTTCTAACACAAAGGCCGCTAACTGCCTAACAATTTGAAGGAATAATATATTGAATTAAATGATGGATTCCAAAATATGTATATATATATACATGCATCTTTAACATAGACCAAAATATGTCGTAAGACCTAAAGGTCGATATACATGGAAGAATGTGAAAAAGAATCATAAAGAAGAGTAAAATGCACATCCATAACTAGGATGATAGTTAGAGAAATCTCTTCTTGGGAAAAGTTATGAAATTATAATTTTTTGCAAAGTATACAAGTAAGGAAATATCTCAAGATCCAAATGATCCATAAATGATATAATTATATTGAATAGAAGTTACATACATATATGAGAAGTATGGGAGGGCTTGCACCCTCAAATCAAATTATAGTAACTCTATTAATACTCCAAGTTAGGACTCAAGAAGAGTTTAATTAATATTGATGACCCTGTGTATTACTGAAGTATCTAAAGATTATGGGATTAGGAATTCATTGGACCATGTTCCTCGTTTTGGGTGCTCTGGTTCAAATTGTTAAAAAGAAGAATGTCACCTGTAAAGGTGCATAAGTTACCGTCAATAGACAGGATAAAAGTCCAAAATATATATCTTTTGCCTTGTATGGATGATCTATTTGATCAATCGCAAGGTGCTTCATACTTCTCCTAGATGGATTTGTGAATTGAATATCATAAACTAAATATCCGTGAAGAGGTATACCAACGAACTCATTTCATGTTTGCTGTGGTCGTCAAAAATTTTGGTCATGCCATTTGAACTCACGAATCTATGGATCTAATAATCCTAATATGCCAGCCTATGTTGAATAAATCGGTTATCGTTTATCGATAATATCCTAATTATTCAAGGATAGAATCTGAATATAATATACATCCTTGTGTGATGTTGAAATTACTTTGCAAGAGAAGCTTATGAAAAGCTTCTAAATGCGACTTCTAGATATAAATTTCAAGCTAAACTTAATAAGCTTAAATGCAGACACACACACGCACACACACACACACACACACACACACATATATATATATATATATATATATATATATATATATATATATATATATATATATATATATACACACACACCCATATATAACCTGGCATAATTACTATAATTAATGTCAGATATTTCCAATGCAATATATCTGCTAAGGGTTGAACCTAAATTTAAATAGGTCCAAATCTTGGCCATATCATCTTTGAGGAGGGAGTACCTTCATATTCATTTAAAATGGAGGCTATTTGTTTGTGATAGTTGCTATTAATGCAACTGAAATGAGAAATTTCAGAAATTGGCCGTAAGATCTAATCTGCACTTAAATATGATTGTCCCATCAGTTGAGCTTATCTTCTTCTGTGTAATTCTCCAGAATTGAAATTGTTTAACGATCACATATAGGTCCTTGAGCCTAGCTATTCCATAATATGCTAATGAAAGAAAACTTATAATATCAAGTATGCTTATCATCTGAGAAATATTAAAAGGTGTTAGTCAAAACCGATAATCAAATACTAATTAAATAATGATAAAGTTTTCGTTAACAATAAATTGAACCTATCTCATATAAGTAAAATAAGTAATTAATTAAATTGGATAATAACAAGTATTATTTACTTGACCATATGATCAACATTGGATGATAAAAGGTTCAATGAGAAAAAACATACAAAGTGTGACTCGTTATGAAAGTCACTGAATTTATATTTAAAGACAAGAGTATCACGCCAGATTGTTTCCCAAATGAAGAGTTATTATAATCACTGTGAAAAGATATCCTTTATATGGTTAGAAATCCTGCAATGAACTGAATATTTCTATGGATTTGAAATTTCACGCATAAGGAGTAAGTATGTAAGAAGTGAATCTTCAAACAAATTTGATATAATAGATCGTTATCGGAATAGTAATAGTGACTATGTCACTAATATGCTATTAATGGGTTATTAAAACCCGATATTCATATAGCAATATTGTTATTTATATGTCTGTGTCGAATAATTCGACGGTACTAGCTGGACATAGCCTACTTATAATGGCACATAACAGACATAATAAATTAAAAGCCTCTTGAAAATTATGGATTGATTCCGTGGGCTGAATCCTTTTCAAGGGGGGGATGAGTTGTAACATCCTTTGTAGAATCGTCCCAGTTGATAATATCAGTACTTCAATCAATAATAATCACAGTAATCAACAATAAGAATGAAGAACACTAAATTAATGTTTTAATATCGAGAGAGAATATCTCACAATTACATAAGACAAAACTTGTTGAAAACCCTAGGAGGGTTTCCGTTAATTATTAAAAGCAACTTTGAGGGATTTACACTTAACACCCCTGAACTTCTATATGCAATAAATAAATTACAAAGGAAATAAATTGTTTGGGGAAACAAATTAATTGGAAACATATAAAACCAACTATTACAAAATAATACTCCACATGATCGAAATTTATAATCTAACAATCTCCCCCTTTTCGATCATTGCGGAGAATAACAGGCATACTCTGCATTTTCTCGAAGGCCAAGGATGACGTCAAATCTTCTAGTCACTTGCCTGATGTGCAGCCTGTCATTGATTAGTTCTACGACGTTGAGGATGTCTTGAATCTCTTTAGGCCTCCTTTTAAGCTCTGAAATTGGTTGAGAATCTTCTTGTAGTCTCTTGTTGAGCTCGACTCTCACCAATTGAAGTGTGCCTTCAGAGTAGCGTTGCAAATCCTCAAAGCGCATGAACCGTTTGTGTCCATTCTTATTTAAAAAGATAACTCCTTGAAGGCCTCCCATGAGAACTTTGTACATTGGGTGATGATCCAGGGCAAAAATATCTTGTTCAGGAGCCTTGAGCCCCACCTTGACCATAAAGCTCTCGATGGCTATTTGGAAGTCTCTTAAGCACATGATGATTGATAGATGATTCATGCTTCTGGTTAAGGCTGCAACAACAGTGATATAACTTAATCTCCCTTTTATTCTCTTTTTCATCTTATTGTTAATTGTCTCAATGTCAAAAATGTACACAAAATCAAGATCACTCTCATAGATCTGATGTGGAGACCCGTCTTCTCTAATGACGTCGAATGCAGGAGTGAGCAGACGAGCCCGCTTATATAGATTGATGGAGGTTACCTTAATGATATTGGACTTGGACCAATATTCAGACTTTGGTCTTGTTTCTCTCAACATCATTTGATTGTATTCGGCTTATTCAGCTCTTGATGCGTCAATGAGTTGCATTAATAGACATCTGCTATACATCCCTGGTTTCATCCTGAAGACAATTTTGAACCTCTCTTCAAGATATAGATCTTGAAATTATTCAGCAGGAAAGTTCATCAAGAAATCCTTCAACCCCTGTACCGGAAGTTTAGCAGGCGGTACATCAAGCAGTTTGTAAACTCGACCCCGATGGTCAAGTTTTAGAGCTTCTTTTTCTTCTGTAACATAGGTTTCACATAAGGCCTAGTTTAAAGCAATCTACAGTTCATGGGCCTGATGACTCGGCAGTTTGGGTTTGGACTTAGGGGAATTTCTTGGACTTGTGGGGTGGTTTGGACTTGTGGGATAGCTATTAGAGTAGGGTGGGAGCTTTTATAGTTGACAAAATTTCTTCTTGAGGCGCATGGGTAGGAGAGTTCAATTAGTCAAATGATGGTGAAGACTTTTGTGGTGACTCTGGGTCTGGCTTGGGTGTTATAAAAGGATAGTCTTGATCGATATCAGAGTATGAGTTAGAGACTAATACGATCTCAACCTTGTCTGAAGGTGGCTCGAACACTACCATGGCCGAAGTTGTGACTTCTTCTGTTTGACTACCTGGAGCCCCTGAACCTCCTTCCACAGTTTGTTCAGCTACTACTCCCCTTACAACCTGCATTTCTCTCTCAGACTGAATACCGTTGCGTTTCTCCCCCTCAGGATGATCTGGGTCCTCCTGATCATCATGTCTTCATTTTTGGGATTCAGCCTCAGGTCTGCATGATGATTGCAAATCAATCACTACTTATTCCAGGCGATCTAATCTATTGTTCAACTGATCCTAGACATGAAGAACTAGCCTTTTTAGGCTTTCTACCTGATCAGAAAGGACTGCAAGTTGATCTTGGACTGATGAGGTACCTGGTGGCAACTCCTGAGTTGCAACACCCTTACCCTTCAAGAATGAGAAAAGGGTGATATGTTAGTCCTCTGAAGCTGCCTTGAGGGCGTCTTGGTCAGCCCGGGAAACTAATCCGGCAACACGAAGACCTGTCGTTAACATCTCGAGAGAAATCTCGGGATGGCCTGAAGCTGATGGCGTTTGTGTAGCAGCTTCAAGTTTTCCTTCCATCCTCTCTGCCTCCCCCGTTGGGAGTTCTGATCCGGAAGTTTAATGGAGACACCATGGAGGTGTCTTGGATATGTGTGGACGCCACGAAGGCGTCGTGCATTGTGATTTTAGGGTGGGGTGTGAGTCGAGATCATTCGAGGGTCGGTCACTGGGGGCGGCTAGTGAACTTTTACAACATCACCTCTCTTCGAGAGAGAGGGTGATGGTGTTTGTCCAATTTCCCCGTGGAATGATACAGTTTCCCTTTGAAGGGAAGCTGAGTGGATGGTGGGGGTTTGTTCGACCACTGGACTAGTGGTCTTTTCCTGGACAGTCCAGCTTATTGAGCTTTGGACTCCCACAAAAATTACGCACTCGACCCTCAATGGGTCAGAGATGGCGCGTTGAGAGTCACCGGTCTCTGCCCTCTCACCTTCATCACAATCCCTCACTATCAAGATCTCCCACTCCCCAGTACCCATAAATATTTTGAATAGCTGCCTCAACACCCTCAATCTTAGTCATATGAGTATCACCTTCGGATTATGTTAGCTCTGTCGGTTCTGATAAAGCCTCATCTGGATACATTACCCTTAGATAATCCCTTACCCTGTCTTTTGATTGGTCTGCCAAATATAGCAACAAAAGAGGAATGTACATGACCGGGACATTGGCAGTGTCTTTTGGAATTTTGACTCGTTGGAGAGCCACAGTCCTGTATACATCTGCTTCTGGACGCTCATGGATATTGTCATCGTTGTCCATGGAAAATTTTATGAAGAGCTGTAGGAAACGTTGAAATGGATACGGAGTCTATCTTTGTTGTGAAATGAGGTACTGCCTCATTCACAAAGGTCAGATGGTGCCAAAACTGTTGAATATAGATGATGGGAACAGAGATGGCAGAGGTTAAGGCGTTAGAAGATGAGATGGCCTTTGAGGATATCAAAAGTGATATCCTTGGCTTCATTGCAGAGAATGGATAGGTCAAGTCGCCAGTTGTGTGGTGCAAACTCTGTGAATTTTTCGGATGGTAGTAGGGTTTCTTTTGGCAGTTGGGCGTTGTTATTCGGGATGGGAGGATGGGGAATGGTGAGGGTTATCTCATGATCCATACGTCCTGAAAAAATGCAACACAGTTAGTTTATCAGACTTGTATAGAAATTAGACATTGATGTTAAATCTTAAATAAGTGTGAATTTGAACCCGTCTATTCTGTAGTTAGTTTATCAGACTTGTATAGAAATTAGACATTGATGTTAAATCTTAAATAAGTGTGAATTTGAACCTGTCTATTCTGTTTAAAGCATCGGTATTTTTATATGTAGAAGTAACTTCTACTAAATCAAATCCAAAGTCGACCGTTGAGAGACCAATGTTAGAATAGACGTGTTCACTCAAACACTTATTTTAACTAGAACCAATGGTGTAAAGGACATGGAATATTTTTGTTGTTTTTGATGTAAGTAAAATGCAAAAATTGAAAAAAAAAATTATAAAAAATCCTAAGTGTTGAAATTCGGATGAACTGAATTTCGGATGCATTTGAACCGAATTTCGGGTTCAAAGGAAATCCGGGTGAGTTGATCCGAATTTCTTGTGGGATAGAAATTCAGATAGAATAATGCATGAAATAATGTTAAAGAAAAACTAAGTATGAAATGAAAGGTGTGGGGAACTGAAATTCGGGTGGATCCGAATTTAGGTTGATGGAAATTACAGTGATCAGTTAGCCAAGAAAAACAAATTTACAAATTTCAGAGTGGGCCTGAAATTCGTATCGACCCGAATTTCTGGTAGTCCGAGATATACAGTTAGTTTAAATAAAGATATGAATTTTATAATATGGAACCACCCAAATTTCGGATGAACCGAAATTCAGATGAACCACAGACAGCATTCATAAATTTCTAAGTGTAATGTCATGTGATCCGAATTTCGGATGGGGCCCCAAAAGTATGAAACACTGAAACTGAAAATTTATTCTAAGACCAAAACCAAGTGTATATCACCCGAATTTCATATGGATCTGGAATTTTGAGTGGATCCGAGTTTTATACTTAGATAATTTTCAGTTAAGGTGTTCATGCACATTCAAACGTGAACAGTACAAAAATGTCATAAAATGCATGAAAATGCAGATCCTAAACCTAAAAGTGATAAGGAACATTTTATTGAACTACACCAACATAAAAAGAACTCAGTTACTACCCTAAAAATGCAAAAATTAGTGTAAAAACCCCTTATAACTTTGAAAATCTAAAAACCGTAATAAGAAGTTAAAATGTAAAATAAAGCAAAATAAATGTTACCTCGTAGTAGATTAGCAAGAAAATGCAAGAAAAACGGAAGAAAAGGACTGAGAATCGAGCTTGAATGCTTGTGGATCGGCGATGATGGCGGTTGTCCTCGGAATTTTTGAGAAAAAACAAGAAGATGAGAAAACGTAATGTGTAAGAAACTGATTCTGCCTTTTTATATAGGCGGCTCGGGTCAAGTTGGGTTGGGATCCCCGCATCTTTTATCAGATTGGGCTACAATAAACCGATTGAACATAGAAATTTGGGCTAAATTTATTATAACTAAACAAAATAAAGTATAAATGAGCCCAATAAAAATCTTTTTGGGTTTTCTTTTTACAAATAAATTACGAAGGCATAATTAAAGTTAACTAATACTCAACAAAAGAACTAAACTCAACATTATTTTAATTAACCTACTAACTAAAACTTAAGTAACTAAAAAATGAAATAAGAACCAAAAAAATTATTTTTGAGGTTTTCCTTTAATTATCCTAAGATACATTAAAAAAATTTAACTAAAACACAAAATAAAATCTTTTTGGGTTTTTCACAATTTAAGACAAGTAAAAATACCATATAAAACATAAAATCTTTTTGTGTTTTCTAAGAGATTACCTAAGAAAAATAAATTTAACCTTAGAATAAAATACGAGAAAATAATAACTAAATTAATGTACACTATACATCCTGATTTTACTCTCCCTCAATTAAACAAGTATCCTATTAGATGGAACCGTATAACCTTTTTACCCTTTAAAATACAAACAAACCTATATTGAATTAGCGTCCCACTCAATTTTGAACAATTGACATGTTAACTGTCAGGATCATTAATCATTAAACATATACGTAGATAAAGAAATATTGATCTTATTTTTGTGACACAACCTTTAAATTTAAATAACAAATATTTTCTAAATAAAGGAATTGCAAACAATGACTTCTTTGAAATAAAATTATTTAGACAATATCTGGAATTTAACTAGAAGGTGGATTCAACATGCCGATTTGAGATACTAAGAACTGAAAACGAGGTTCGTCTAAAGCCTTAGTAAAAATATCAGCAAGTGGAAATTCTGTGCCAACGAAATACAATTCAATCGTTCCTTTTTCTACGTGATCTTTAATAAAATGATACCTGATGTCTATGTGTTTTGTTCCTGAGTGCTGCATGGGAATGCAAGAGATGGCAATTGCGCTCCTAGAATCACTCTATATTGGGATGTGGGTGACCGAAAATGCATATTCACGTAACTGTGTTCTCATCCAGAGCACTAGAGAGCAACAGCTTGCAGCTGCTACATACTCAACCTCAGTTGTGGATGTGGAGACATAGTTCTGCTTATTGGAAGACCAACTCACCGGTCTATCACCCAAAAATTGTATTCCGGCTGAAGTACTTTTCCTGTCGACTCTACAACCTGCAAAATGAGTATCTCAAAACGCGGTAAGATCGAAATTGGTTCCCTTCATATACCATAGACCAAGATCGGTGTACCCTTAAGATAACGAAAAATGTGTTTTACCGCAGTTAGGTGTTATTCTTTTGGGTCGGCCTGAAAACGAGCACAAAGACATGTTGAGAACATTATATCTGGTCTACTAGCCGTAAGATAGAGTAAAGAACCAATCATCCCTCTGTAAGTTGTGTTGTCGACACTTGTCCAAGCAAGATCAGTGTCTAACTTAAAGTTTGAAGCCATGGGAGTTGCGATACCCGTGCAAGAGTCTAACTTATACTTCTTGAGAATGTCAAGAGTATATTACGATTGTTTCACAAATATCCCATCTTCAAGTTGTTTGACTTGTATTCCGAGAAAAAATTCATTTCCCCCATCATACTCATCTCAAACCTGGACTCCATTAGGGATGATAAGTCCTTACAAAAATTATGGACAACAGATCCAAATATAATATCATCGACATATATTTGGACTAGCATTATGTGCTGGCATTCCCTTTTGTGAATAATGTCGTGTCCACCACACCTTTGCTGAAACCAGCTGTGATAAGAAAATTAGAAAGACTATCATACCATGCTCGAGGTGCTTGTTTCAAACCATAGAGGGCTTTATCTAGCATATAAACATGGTCTGGTTTATGTGCATCAATAAATCATTGTGGTTATTCAACGTACAACTCTTCGTTGAGTTCACCGTTCAGGATGGCTATCTTGACGTCCATTTGGTACACCTTGAAGTCTTTTTGTGCCGCATACGCCAAGAAGATTCTGATTGCTTCAATCCGTGCAACTGGAGCGAAGGTCTCGTCATAATCTATGCCTTCTTGTTGTCGGTAGCCTTTGGCGACTAGTCTTGCTTTATTTCTCACCATGATGCCTTTTTCATCTCATATATATTTAAAGATCCACTTTGTTTCGATTATGTTTCGGTCCTTTGGTTTGGGAACTAACCATCATACTCTGAGCTGTTCGAACTGGTTGTGTTCTTCTTGCATTTTCACAATCCAGTCTGGGTCTTTCAAGGCATCATCCACACGAGCAAACTCTATCATGCTAAGGAATGACGCAGACATTCATTAGCAGGTGCCCTTCGATTTTGGACCCCGGTAGAGATATCACCAATAATTTGTTCTGTTGGGTGACTCCGAGTCCATTTCGTCTTGTGTGGAAGAGGTGAACATGATGGAATTTCAGTGGTGAGTGTGGGGATAGATGAAGAGCTATGGTCGATGGTTTCGAGTGACTGTACCACTGGTTCCGGTTCAGTTTCGGCTTGATCATCTAGAGGTATAATGTTTGGAACTATGTGTGAGGGAATTAATGGAGTGGAATCAACTGGTGGTGTGTCTGTGGATGAGGTGGAAGGTGAAGATGACGAAGTGGATGATGTATCGATTGATGCAAGGATTGGTGGATCTAATTGTGATGATTGAGTAGTTGACTCTGATGAGGATGTGTTGGCTACAGAAGAAGAAGTAGAAGAAGGATTAGCACTAGAACCAAAAAATATACAATTGGTATAAGAGTAGTTTAGAGTTTGTGTTAACTCTAGATCTCTCATATCTGCCTCTTTCCCGCCATGGACAATAGTGTTGCCAACTCCTCTTCTTACTCTGACAATGGGTCAATGGCAAAACCCCCAAAGTTCAATCATCAGAACTTCTCTGGCTGGAAGTGCAGAATGATGCCCTATTTAGAGAATCTGGATGTGCAACTACCAGTGATAGTGATGGAAGGTCCCTATGTGCCAACTTTTGTTACTACCATAACTCCTGCTGCTGAAGGAGCCGTTTCATGAAGTGAGGTCCCTTTGAAGTGAAGAAAAAGCATAATGGTCTGATGAAGTCACACGATTGGTTGCCATTGATGCAAAAGCCAAGAACAACCTTGTCATCTTTCTACCTGATGATGTATTCAAATAGGTTGAGAATATGAAGACTGCCAAAGAGATGTGGGAAACTTTGTGTACCGTCTATGATGGTCCAACTATCACATTCGATAACAGGATCTATAATCTTGTTAGACAATATGAACTATTCTTTGCAAAGCCCAAGGAGAGTCAAACTGAAACCTACACCTGGTTTACTGCCCTAATTAATGATCTCAAAGCTGTTGGGATCACTAAAGACAATTTAACTTTGGTGAACAAATTCTTGGATATATACTGCCTGAGGAATTGAATTACTTCTCTACTATCATCAGAAACTCAGGTACCATCAAAGGCATGGATCTTGTAAATCTTTATGGATCCTTGCTAAATGATGAACAATCAAGGCAACAGAAGAGAAATGCCTTGGAAATGTCAAAAAGAGGTGTAGCCTTTGTGACCAGCGTAAGACAACCTGTTAATCAGGTGTGTGATGTGTTCAACACAAGCTGATCAACAGGCTGATGATGAATTGGAGGTAATATCAGATAAAATAGAGGGCTATGAAGATCTTACTGAGTTTGATGATGAGCAAATCATTGTTATGCTTGTCAGAAAATTCAATAAGAAAAGGTTTGGAGGCGAAATACTACAAAGGAAATCAGGTGCCATCAAAAATAAGGCATTTGAAAAATTCAAGGCTGAGTGGCCATATAGATGTTAACTGTGTGTCTAATGTTGTTAGTTCTTCCAGTAAACCATACAAGACAAACAAATACGATAGCTATAGGGTTAAGTACCTTATGGCCATGGCAAAGCTGAAAAAGTTACAAGAGTATGTGGCTTCTAGCAAGAAGAAGGGACTATTGGCCGAAAACTGTGACTGGAAAGATTCTGACACATCATCTGATGAGGAAGACAACAACTGTCTGATGGCCAACACTGATGCCCCTTCAACAAGTAACTTCAAGCAAGACTTGGCTGAAGCTGAAGCTTTACGCTCTTTAGAGAACTTGAATCCCACCATGATGTATAAGGTACAAATTTTTAAGGAATACAACTTTGAAGAAAAAGTTAAAAATGTTTGATTACTTACTTGTGGATTTGAAAGCTGTTATTGAGAAGCATGATGCTTTGAAGTCTGAAATCTCTATGTTAAAAAATGACCTTGATATAAAATCTAATGAACTGAACAACTTTCATAAGTTGAAAACCGAACTTGATGAAGTAAAGCACATCAACACGATTTTATTAGAAGGAAAGAGAGAAATAAATTGAAAATATTCAAAGCTTCAAAAGATTATTGACTCTTGGTGTCATTTTGTTAAAAGAGTCACTTAATGTATCAATGAGCAAATTCCTGCTCAAATCCAAGCATATCTTGGAGGAGACATTGATACAGCAGCTTCTATTGTTGAAATCAATAATCTGGAAACAGATTTATCCTCTCTTGGTGAACTTCCAAATACATTCATTCAAAATGTAAATGGAAGACTGATTTCAACAAACAGGTTTGTCAGGCCTCAAAACGCTGATAGTTTATGTGAAAAGGTTGCAAGGACTGATGATGAAATGTGTTCTCTATGAAATCAGCCTGCTAAGTGCCCAACCAGTTAACATAAACAACAAAATGGGAAATAGGTTTGGACTGCAGCTTTAGCAACTAAACTTGTCCATCAGACAGGTTCTATTGTTAAAGCTGATGGAAAGAAATCTGTTCCTCCATTCAATGCTGAACATTTTGAGAAGAAATTTTCAAAAGGAAAGAAGTATGCATCCAACAGGAGTAAGTCTCATGTTGGAAGCAAATCTGCTGAGATTTCAAATAAGTTTTCAAATCATAGTGGAAAACTGGTTATAAATGAGAGAAAATATTTTGTTAAAACCAAGAGTGATAATCATGCTTCCTTAAGCAGGCAAAAACCATCACATCTCGGCAAAGGCAAAGGCAGAGCCACTGCTCAAACAGAGAAAACTGAAAATATGTTTTACAAGCGTGTAGAAGGTAAAAAGAAAATCAAATTACCTGTATTTGATATATGTCCTCCCAAAAAGAGGAAAGAGGATACAGACAAAGCTGTTACTGTTGAACCTTCTACCAAATCTGTTGGAGTGTCTTAAACAAATGAAACATTTGGAAAACCTATTGACAAGTCCAACCGAGATAAACCAGAATGTGTTTCTGGGAGTTCTTCTTTCCAAAAGTCCAAAAAGAGAAAATGTTATAAGTGTGGAAAGAAGATTCACATGGCCAAGGATTATCCTGAAATTGAGGACATAAGGTCTGCTGACACTGTTAGCTCCAACATTACAAAAACCAACAGTGTTGGAAGTAACCTTGTCATTGAGGAGAGTATCTCAGCTGATACAATCCAAATTGGATATATTAGTGTAGATCTCAGTGGTCCATCAACAAATGTTGATGAAGAATGAGAACTCATGCTTATGATGAGTTCCCCTAAAACTAATATTTTCCTATGACACTCTGCATGTTAAACAACCAAGCCTGGTTTGGTTCTTGGACAGTGGCTGCTCTGGCCACATGACATGTTGTAAAGATTTGCTGAGTGATCTCAAGCTTAAAAAGGCCCAAAGGTCACCTTTGGTGACAATGTCCAGGGATCCTCAGAAGGATATGGAAACCTTCACGCTGGTGCTGCAATTTTCAACAGAGTGGCCTATGTGTCTGGGCTAAAACATAATCTTGTAAGCATTAGTCAACTTTGTGATACTGGCTACAAGGTTAACTTTGGTGAGCACCTGGGGTACGTACTGGATCCCCAAGGTAAAGTTGTGTTGTGTGCACAATGAAAGAAAGGTGTATATGTTGTAGATATAAAATTTGCTGATCCAACAACTGAAACGTGTTTCATCTCAAGAAGCAATTCAGAGACCTCTACTAGTTATGGCACAAAAGGCTATCACACCTGAACTTCAAGAATATCAACAAATTCTGTAAGAAAGAGTTAGCAACAGGTTTGCTATCTATAACTTATGTTAAGGATAAACTCTACACAGCTCGTGAGAAGGGTAAGCAAAGAAAGAAATCTTTTAAATCTAAACATAATTTCTCTATTGATACACCTCTCTTCTTAATTTACATGGACTTGTTTGGACCCGTTAGTGTGTCAAGTCTAGGAGGTAGAAGATACACTGTAGTAATGGTTGATGAGTTCTCCAGGTACACTTGGGTGATTTTCCTAAAGACCAAAGGAGAGGCTGCCAGAGAAATTATTGGGTTTATCAAAAAGATGGAACTTCTGAACTCTGCCCAAGTCAAGCAGCTTAGGAGTGATCATGCAACTGAATTTAAAGACAGTACACTTGAGGTCTTTGATATGATGTCATTTGTATATATTTTTCGTATCATTTTGTCTTACATTTTGTATATATGTGGAAATGGTATTGATTTGCTTCATATTTATATTTTGTAGGTTTGAAGCCGCCATGTTGCCAAAAAGATGAAAATGAAGCGAAAATGTTGAATTCACGGATTTAGCTGACCTCCCTTGAAGCTGGAATGAGTTTGCTATAGCAAGTTAGCTCGTGACAACGACTTTTGTCATGACCACGACTGAGGCTCGTGACCACGACTTTTGTTGTGATCACGACACGTCAGATCTGATTCAAAAGACAGCAGCGAGTTATTTTATGGCAACTTCGTATTTTTCTTAATATAGCCGTTTTTTTTAACACATTTTAGGGTGTGATTAGTAGGTGTAAGTAGGGTATTCGTTTTTCCAGCATAGTTACCGTTAGATTAGCGAAAGCATTCGGTTTTCCTTGGTGATTCAAGCATTCGGTTATGATTTCTTCACCTATTTCATCATTTTAGCTACGGTTTTGGTACAATCTCTCCTTAAACTTTCTAATATGGTTTTGTGTAACAACCTAGTTTTAACTGAACTCTAATTTCTGTATTTGATCCAATAATGCAATTTAATTACATTATTTGTTTTGTAATTTAATTAAGTAATGAAATTATCTAGTTAAGTTAAAATATATGTTATAAATTATTTTCAGATTATCAATTTAAAGGAGATGTAAAATACAAAAGTAAAGGGGGTTAAATTGCACACAAAGCTAAGTTAAAATATATAAACATAAATAATGGCTTTAATGCCATTTATCACTAATTAAGGATAACCCAATTTCTCTCACCCTCTTCAAAAACCTACGGTTCATCTTCACAAGTTTATCAAGAATCCTTAAATCTTGGTAATAAATTGAGGATTAATCAAAGAAGAAGTTACAAAAGCAACAAGAAACTACAAGATTTCGAAGTAATACTTGATTAAATTTTGAATTTTATGGGCTTAGTTTTCGGTTTGAGAAAAATCAAAATTTAAAAGATTCAAAGCATAGATTTGTGTTGCATGTTTGAATAAATGAATATAAATCAGGTATTTGATTATTTAGAAATCACAGATTCAAAAATCGTGGGTTAATTCGTCCAAATAAGCAAGAAATATGAATTTTTGTAAAATATTGTGTTCTAGAGTTTTCTTCATATTTTAAACGAATTTAGGGGATTTAATTGAGTTTGTGATAGGGAAAATAGTGTAAAAACACCTCAATAATGTTAATATAACCTTAAATATAATTGCATGTTGATAAAAATGGGTTTAGAGAAATGTTGATGAAAACCCGTATATGTAAATTTAAAAACCTCAAGAACAAAAGTCTGGAAATGTATAAGTCATGGGATCCGAATTCGGTTGGGACCCGAATTCGGATGAGGTACCCATTTCGGACCCATCTCGAATCCGGATAGTCCCAATTCAGATGCTCACTTCGGACGACCCGGATGTCCTAATCCGAATCCGGATGCCCCATTCGGATGAGCCGGTGCGGATGGTCCGAATCCGGTTGATGAATTCGGATGGTCCGAATCCGAATGTTTAATTCGGATGATCCATTTTACATGCTTTAAAATTAACAAATAAATGTTTTATAATTCAATTTCACAATTATAAGACCCATGAAATGTGACCCATGATTATTATTATATTGATGAAAGAACATTAAATAAAGCATCATGATATATATATATATATATATATATATATATATATATATATATATATATATATATATATATATATATATATATATATATCTTTGAGACTTCAAATGAACAAAGAAATTATAAAATGATTGATTGAGTTTATCATTTATCAGAATTAGATCAAATAAAGATTTAAAGCTAAAAGCTAATGTTCTTGCTTTGATAAAATTCAGGACAGGTTCAGAAAAATTCTGAACAAAGAATTAAGAATTAAAGATTTAAAGATATTGAAAGTGGGTCACAGAATTGTAAAGCGAAGCCAGAGTCCAGAAAGACAAGATTAAAGATAAAATCTTGAGATAACTCAGGTGGTGGAGAAATCTGCTTGATAAGAAAACAGAACCAGTGAGTTATAGATATTCAAGTTTACATGCTAGATTCCGGTTGAGACATATTGTCGATGATAGTTTATTTTGACATTCATACATGCTCAGCTGGATTGTGACCTGTGCTCACCATGCTTCGGTGATGCCCTGTGGATCATGATAGCTAGTTGACTTATCATTCTGCACGATATTGTACGTACAGTTCATTTCAGATATTGTTATGAGTCTATTGCTATCATGACTTTGATTATTTATGCTTCCATTATTGCTCGCATCTTTGATACATTGATTCATCTTAGCATGATTAGCCTTGTCGGTCTATTGTTTCTAGACCTAGCTATCTCACCAGTTCTATTGAACTTGTTATTGATTATTCCAATGCTCCCCCACGATGACTACTGGTAGCTAGCCCAGTATAAGTGGATAGCTTCCACTAAAAGCGTGAGCGTGGCCTGGACGTCATCCAACTCTATGACTACTATGTCTCAATCATGAGTGGTTGTAGCGGCAGTCAAGACATATCACGCTAGACCCATGATCCGCTTGAAATGCATGTAATCTGAAAATCTATATTCTCACTAAGCATTGCTTATAGTTGTGGTTTAAACTTTTTACAGGAAAAGATAAGGGAAAAGCACCTGCCGGACCTAGTTCTTAGGTCTTTCAAGAATAAATTTGAAGTTTTCCATAGATCACTACTAAACAAACTTTCGGTACAGATTGGCAAACGATAATTGTGGTGGTCTGGGTAGATTTGATTTCATTCTATGATGACATGAATTAGATTAGTCTTGTACCCTTTATAAGTTTAATTTGAAATCTGTAAGTTGTACTAAAATTGCATTAATCTTATCCTAAAATGTTTGTACTGTACTTTGAAATTCCACAATATAATTACTCTATCTTAGTTGTGATTCATATCGTGTTGCAAGATGTGGGACCTAGACTCTAAGGATTGCCCCGTAAGGGGAGGTCTTCACGGGATGGTATCGGAGCCCATAGTTTGAGTGAATCAAGTATTATGTTAGTAATACTTGGTCTCAAACTGAAACAATACATATGTATCAATCATTTTAGGTGGTTTGAATTGAGATTGGATGTACAGACTGTTAGGATGGGAATAAGGGTACATAGATCTAAGTCTATAAACTGATAGATAGATGATTTTAATTTTCAGTAAAGATGTCAGGATCAGGATCAGGTGATTTCCCCAACAATATGACTCCCCAACAGATGTTTGAAATGGTACAACAACTATTAGCCCAACAATCTAAACAACAAAACAAGAACATGCAAGAACAGTTTCGGGCCAGAGATGAGGCCAAAGCTAAGAGACGTGCTGATAAGAAAAATAAGGCGAAAAGATAAACATGTCCAAAATGATGAGTCTGATTCTGATAACTCAAACCCTGATACCTAAATTGCACAGAAGAAAGGCTGTAAGTTTAAAGATTTTAAAGCGAGCGGTGCCCTAAAATTTGAGGGTACAGTAAATCCAATTCAGGCGTTGGATTGGATCAATCACACTGAAGAAATCTTTAGAATCTCCGATTGCCTAGAGTCAAAGAAAGTGAGTTATGCATCTGCTTTATTCGTCGGCGCTGCCCATGCTTGGTGGAAGACTCAGAGGAGCATTTATGGAGAGGAGGTCATCCAGACTTTAGAATGGGATCAGTTTCTTGAAATATTTAATGCAAAGTATTGTCCTGTTGACCAACAAGACAAAATGGAGGTCCAACTGATGCAACTAACTCAGGGAACCAATACTGTAGACACGAGGATGAGAATGTATTCTCGCGGCTCTATGGCTATTCATCATATAAAGTAGCCACCGAGGAAAGAAAAATAAATAGATTTCGTGGAGGGCTTAATCACAGATACAGGCACCCGATGAGCGCGATGAAGTATATAAGTTACTTAGAGATGGTTGAAGCTGCAAGGCAGATAGAGAGGGGATATCTAGAGTATGGCGATCAACTCTATGCTTCACAAATGAACCCGACATGTCCTTCTCCCCCAAAGAAGCAGAGATTCTGCAGATTTTTTAAGCCCAACAAATCTCAATCCCAGCAACCTCAGAAATGTCAACAATACAGTTCGCCTCAGAAAGCTCAAGCCTATTCTCTAACGAATGAACCACGATTCTGTAAAAGATGCAGAAAATCACACATGGGGCTGTGTAATCCAGACGACGTCACTTGCTATGTGTGTAGCAAGATCGGCCAGCGAGGACTTGGATGTGCAAAATGTGGGAAGCGTGGAAACTTTATGTATCAGTGTCAGAGCGGACGCCGAGGCCAATCGCAATCATCAGCTGGAGGTTCTACGATGAAAAGCTCAGCTGCAACTCCAACTGCAAGGGCCCGCGCATTTCAGATAACAGTGGAGGAAGCGAAAGAAATCCTTGATGTGGTCACCGGTACGTTCTTGCTAAATTCGATACCTTCTCGTGTACTATTCGATTCCGGTGCAAGTCGTTCATACATATCGAATGCTTTTGCTCAAAGATTGTCTATGTTTCCTTCAAAGCTTCCTGTTATACTCGATATAGAGACGGTCAATAACAATTACGTTATAGCTGATTCCGTTTACCGAAATTGCACATTAGTCGTCGATAACACAGTGTTCAACCTCGATCTTATCCTGATTCTGTTAAAGGAATTCAACGTTATAATCGGAATGGATTGGCTAACGAATAATGAAGCTATGATTGTTTGCAACCGCCGAATCATCAGAATCAAGACTTCAGACGGCCGAGTGTTGGAAATCAATGGCGACAAGCGATAAGGTGCTCACTACTTCATTTATGTTAAGAAAGCGCGTAAATTATTATCTAAGGGTCACAAATCCGTTTCTGAAGCCAACAAGAAATCTATTTTTTATATTCCAATCGTCTGTGAGTTCCCAGATGTATTTCCGGAAGATATTTCTGGAGTGCGACCAGAACGTCAAGTTGAATTCGGAATTGACTTAGTTCCTGGTGCGGCTCCAATCGCCAAAGCTCCCTATAGACTTGCGCCTGCAGAAATGCAGGAAATGTCAAAGCAATTGCAAGATCTGTTAGAAAAGGGTTTTATCCGACCTAGTTCATCTCCGTGGGGTGCACCTGTCTTATTCGTTAATAAGAAAGACGGAACTCTCCGTATGCGCAGCGACTATCGTGAGTTGAACAAATTCACCATCAAAAATAAGTATCCTCTTCCCAGAATCGAAGATTTATTTGATCAGCTACAAGGAGCAAGTTATTTCTCTAAAATCGATCTTCGTTCTGGGTATCATCAGTTGAAATTCAAAGATGAGGATATTCCAAAGACAGCCTTCGGAACGAGATACGACCATTATGAATTTCTCGTAATGCCGTTTGGTTTAACGAATGCACCAGCGGCGTTCATGGATCTCATGAATCACGTGTGCAGGCCAATGCTAGATAAGTTAGTTATCGTATTCATAGACGATATTCTGATTTACTCCAAAATGGAGGCTGATCATGTTGTTCATCTGCGTCAACTACTAGACTTATTAAGAAAGGAAAGACTCTACGCAAAATTTTCGAAGTGCGAATTCTGGCTCAGACAGAACTAATTCCTTGGCCATGTTGTATCTGGCGAAGGTATCTCAGTTGATCCGTCTAAAGTCGAGGTTGTTCAGAAGTGGCAAACGCCTCGCAATGCCTCAGAAATTTGAAGTTTCCTTGGATTGGCTGGTTACTACCTGCGATTCATTAAAGACTTCTCGAAGATTGCTGTGCCACTCACGATGCAAACATGAAAGAACACATTTTTCGTATGGGCGGATAAACAACAAAAAGCATTTGAAACTCTGAAGCAGAATGTTAGACAAGCGCCAATCCTAGCCTTACCAGAAGGGAATGATGACTTTGTCATTTATAGATATGCATCTGGTACTGACTTAGGTTGTGTCCTCATGCAAAGGGAAAAAGTCACTGCCTATGCTTCAAGACAATTGAAAGATTATGAGAAAAGTGCACCAACTCATGATCTTGAGTTGGCTGCCATTACCTTTGCATTTAAAATCTGGCGTCACTATCTCTATGGAACTCGGTGTCAGCTTTACACCGACCATAAAAGCCTCAAACATCTCTTTACTCAAAATGATCTAAACATGAAACATCGACGGTCCTTGGAGCTCATCAAGGACTATGATTTCGAGATCCTGTATCATCCCGGCAAAGCCAACGTGGTCGCAGATGCTCTGAGTAGAAAAATATATCCAGAAAAGTGTTGCTATGCTCTGACTCCTGTTGTGTTCTCTTATGATCTTATTGAAGACATCAAATCAGCTCAAGCCGAAGCTTTGAAAGAAGAGAATCTTTGTTTTGAAAATCTCAAAGGGCAACTTCAATTCTTATCTATGAATCATTTGGGACTTCAATGTCTTAGGGGAAACCGAATCTGGATTCCTAAGTATGGTTCAATCCGCAACACTTTTCTATCTGAAGCTCATAAGTCTAAGTTATCTATTCATCCTGGCAGCTCAAAGATGTACTTCGATCTCAAAGCAGATTATTGGTGGCCAGGAATGATGTAAGGTCTACCAATGCAAGATCTATCTAGACGCGGACCCGTTAACGAGTGCGGAATCCTCGTTGACGGTCAGACGGACAACTCTCAACCAACGGAAACACGGAGACTATTAGACGCTGAACGAACGACACACGAACGATCCTACGTACTAATTCTCTCCGAAATGGGACTCACCTAGCTGATAAACTCGAGATCGCCTATTGCTTAATTCCTCACGAATTCTGCCAAAGGTCTGCTAATCATTCGAGTCTATCCCTAATTATAGACCCTGATTCGAGTCTGTTGTGGGCCAACCTCGAATCTGGCCTAAGGCCTCATTCGAATCTGTCCATCTGACAGATTCGAATCTAACCTATTCGAATCTAAGGATACATTCGAATCTATCACAGATTCGAATGTCTTCCTTTACATATTCGAATCTAACCAATACACTTAAACACTTAAGTGATGAAACTTATAATATTACCTTATGATTGATTTTATCTTTGAGTTTTATGTTTGAACTTCTTGTAATACGTTACATCAAGTTCAAACATACAAACACTGATAAACATCAATCATATATAATATATATATACCAAACATATGCAAAATCACAATGTAAGACAACTTAGACTGCTATCGTCACACGGGATGTACCAACAGACTCCCCCTTGACGATAGCTTCTAATAATTCACACATTTGATTTAAGAACATGGTTTATTATTGATTCAAAATACTACCAGCATACAGACCTTTTTCTACACATACCTTGACTACATTTTCATATTTACTCGCTTCAGCATCCATATGTGCGTCACTGGAAATCTTACAGTTATACAAGATCTGCAAGTCTTCTTTAGATAAGTTCACCAGGTGAAGCGGGTCATAGACTCTAAGAATAACCTTTTCTTCTAAGTCTTCCATAACCGCTTCCCCAGTTTCTGTGTCAGCATACCACCACTTCAGATTCTTCAGAATGTTTTGTGGCATTGGCTTGAGAGGTACCTTCCTAAGACACCTGGCTGGCTTATAATGAATCTTCATCCAAGGTCTACCAGTTAGAGGGTCGATACGTGATGGATCCTCAACTCTTTTCCCAACTCTTGGACTCAGGCGCTCAAATTTCCTCGATCTTCCCTCCTTTCTTATTATTCTTGCGATAACGTCCGCATAGGGATCATTGCCAATATTGATCAGATCTTTCCATGCTAAATCTGCAATTTCAATCTTTGGCAAGGAGTTGAACGCCTTTAAGGTTCGCCTCATGTACTGAAGTCCGTCTTTTCTCTTTATTATGAATAGCTGCAGTTCTCTGTCAAAGAACCAGCTTAAAATTCGCTCAGACAGCTTCCCCGTACCTGGCACTCTCATTGTCCTTTTAATTGCAGCTTCCTTCTCTTCAGCCCTGAACCATAGCTTTCGTTTTTCTTCATTGGTTAGCTCTCTTGCAGGTTCCTCTGTCGATGGCTGAGGATTTAAAGCAACATTCACTATATCTGCATCGACAATGTTATGTCCATCAATCATATAAGTATCTGTGATAGGATTCTGCTGCACAATTATCTCGTCAGCTTCATCATCCTCATCAGCAAGTACTTCATCATCTGATCGCCAGTCGACTATCTCCTCTGGCGCAATCTCCCCTTCTTCAAGCTCTTCATCTTCGTTATCAAAGCCTACATCCAGTGGATCATCATCAAGATCCATGAGCGCGTCAATCATCTCACTGATTTCAAAGTCTGTAGGCTCCTTAGACGAACTAGCTTCACCCCTGTGTCCTTCGCCTTGACTAGGCTCCCCCTGAATTTGAGTAACTTGAGCTGCAGGAAAATCTACAGACTCAATCTCTTTATTTGCACTGGGATCATTGCCTTCATCATCATCATCTTCTCGCTGAACTTCCTGATCTTTACAACTTGTCTCCCCCTGAGTTTGTAGATTTTTCATAAGCTGCTCTAGGAGGGACCGCATTGCTCGGATCTCAGACGATTGGTCAGTGACAAAAGATTTAAGCTCAGTGTTTTCATCTCTTACACCTTCAATAATCATTCTCAACTCAGCATTCTCCTTATCCAGATTAGCGTTATGTGCTTGGAGTTCACCAACTGCTTTAGTGAGAGTCATAATTTGAACGTGCTGAAAATCCACTCGACTCTTCAGCTGCAGTAATCTTTGATTTTCATTGTATGCTTCTGGCATAGATGGAATGGACTGAAGGGGAGAAGGATTGAATGGTGGCGGAATATAGGGTTCGTGTTGCTGAGGTGGCGGTGATGGTGAATCTGTGGTTGGTGCTTGGGTTTGGGCTTGAGAGGTTTCTGGTTGTGCTTCCGAGATTGAAGACGACCCTTGCATAAATCTATGACGTTTTGCGCGTGGCCTCGTCACTAACGTAGCAATCTCTTCTTCTTCATAATCGGAATCTTCCAATTCCCTGGTCTCTCTCCTCCTCGAACCACCTTGATTGACAATCAATCTAGAACCATAAGTCTCAAAACGACTTCCAGTTTCGGTAGTTACCACCTCATGAACTTCATCGGATTCGGTTTCAGATTCCGAAGATGTCAATCCTGCGTCAGCCCCCTCTGGCTCATATTCGTCAACATCACGAAATAGATCATCATTATCTCCTGGCGGACTCAGCAGCTCATCCACCAATGCTGCTGCAACATCTTCATTTGCATGTGGACCCGAAGCCCATATTTCCTCCAATGTTTGGGCTATTTGTTCGGTTTCTGGATTGGCACTTGAAGGCCCAGCTTCGTGTACCTCTGGCTCCGGCTGACTCGTAGAAGGCCTAGACGCCTGAGACTGAGTTGTAATATCTCTTTGTCTTCGCCTTGGATCACGTGGACGAGCACGAGTCTGATGCGGTTGCTGATGCGGTTGCTGTTGCTGTTGCTGTTGCTGTTGCTGTTGCTGTTGCACTTCTATTTCACATGCCCAGTTGGCATTATCAGGTGCCACAAAGTTCCTGGCTAAGATAGCTCCAAACAACGGACGAGCAGTAGGAACAGCCAATCTTCCTCGGTGTGAGGAACAATCAGCAAATATGCGTTTTTCCATTACATTTACGCTCAAAGAATCATTCGATGGCGGCAGACTTGGCAAAAAGTGACGTATCAACATCATCACGAACCTCGGATACAACAGGAACCTTTCTCTCTCAGGAGCTGTAATTTGATGAATAAATTCTGAGAAAATCAGCTGCGAGAAACTAAACTTCTTATTGTACACCATCGCGATCATTGCTGATTGGATTTTTGATACAATGTAATCAAATCCAGCTTTCTTCGGTGCAAAACAGATCATGAAGACATGCACTAAGAATCGCCATTGCCCGATCAGGCCACTCTTCATATAAGACGACTTTGTTACATCTAGACTGTAACCCATTCGTTGAAAAGCCAATTGCCTAATACTTAGTGGAAAGTCAATAGGCCCAGACTCCTCTTCCTCAGATCCTAGCTGCAACACTTGACGCAGCATATCAGCAGAGAATACCAACGGTTGCTCTGCGATCCTCGTTCTCAGCACTGTCGGGGTGACAGAGCAGTCAACTTGTAAGTGATCATAGAACTGCCTCACACATGAGATTACAATCGGAATGTTCTGAAACAAAGCGTAGCTTATTCTGGATTCAGCTAAGAAGTCCAACACTTCACGATAACCCTGCGCCTCAGGGATATGATTATCTGGATTAAGAACCATATTGTGCTTAGGGACGAAAGCACGAAGCGCCATATCTGCACAATACATAAAATTGTTAGATTATTATTAAAAATCAATAAACTTGTTTAAATTCAAATTTGTTTTATCTTGTATTTGATTAAATACAAAATCTAACACAATTAAATTTTCACAAGTTTAATAAAATTTAAATTCAACAAAATAAATGAAGTACAGAATTGAGAGTAACAGATTCGAAGTGCCCATATTCGAGTGTGATGGACAGATTCGAATATACCCTATTCGAGTCTGATGGATACATTCGAATCTATCACAGATTCGAATGTCTTCCTTTACATATTCGAATCTAACCAATACACTTAAACACTTAAGTGATGAAACTTAAAATATTACCTTATGATTGATTTTATCTTTGAGTTTTATGTTTGAACTTCTTGTAAAAACGTTACATCAAGTTCAAACATACAAACACTGATAAACATCAATCATATATAATATATATACCAAACATATGCAAAATCACAATGTAAGACAACTTAGACTGCTATCGTCACACGGGATGTACCAACAAATGAAAAAGGACATCGGTCAATATGTTGAAAGCTGCAGAGTTTGTCAAATGGTTAAGGCAGAACATCAGAAACCCTTCGGGGATATGCAACCACTACCCGTTCCTGAGTGGAAGTGGGAGTTTATAACCATGGACTTCGTCACGAAATTGCCTAAAACCAAGAGACAGCATGACTCCATCTGGGTAGTTGTGGATCGATTAACGAAGTCATCTCATTTCATACCGATGAAAGAGACGAATTCTCTTGATAGAGTGGCGCAGATGTACATCACTGAAGTTATCCCTCGTCATGGTGTGCCGAAATCTATCGTTTCTGATCGTGATATTCGTTTCACTTCGAGATTCTGGAAAGCGCTGAAAGACGGGATGGGTACTCGAATCTCTATGAGTACAGCTTAACATCCAAATGCAGATGGTCAAAGTGAACGCACTATCTTAACTCTCGAGGATATGCTCCGTGCATGTGTTCTTGATCTGGGTGGTAACTGCGATGAAGATTTGCCTTTGGTCGAATTCTCTTACAACAATAGTTATCATTCAACGATCAAGATGGCTCCGTTTGAAGCTCTATATGGAAGAAAATGGAGAACTCCAACCTGTTGGCGCGAAACACGTGAATCGCCTTTACCGGGTCCTGCCCTTCTACAGTTTACCCATGAGAAGATTCAACTTGTCAGAAGAAACATTCTTGAAGCTCAAAGCAGGCAGAAGTCATATTACGACAATCAGCATCGATCGATCTGTTTTGCAATTAACGATTGGGTGATGCTGAAAGTATCTCCAATGAAGAGTGTGGTGAGATTCATAGAGAGAAACAAGCTAGCTCCAAGATTTATTGGTCCGTTCAAGATCGTTGAAAAGATAGGAAATCAATCTTATCGTCTTGAATTGCCAACTGACTTAGCGGGAATACATCCTGTATTCCATGTTAGTCATTTGAGAAAGAGCCTAGCAGATGAAAGAAAAGTGCAGATTCCACATGTTGATCTGCAAATTTATGAAACCTTCTAGTGCTTGAGGAGCCAGAATGTATTCTGGACTCGAAGACCAAAAAGCTTCGCAATACAGAGATACAGATGGTGCTCGTTTAGTGGAAACACCACGAAGGTTCACATCAGTCTTGGGAATCAAGAGATGTCATGAAAGCAACGTATCCAAGTCTGTTCGAACATAGCTAACTTCGAGGATGAATTTTGTGCGTGGTGGAGCCCATTCTGTAACAACCTAGTCTTAACTGAACTCTAATTTCTGTATTTGATCCAATAATGTAATTTAATTACATTATTTGTTTTGTAATTTAATTAAGTAATGAAATTATTTAATTAAGTTAAATATATGTTATAAATTTTTTTTAGATGATCAAATTAAAAGAGATGTAAAATACAATAATGGAGGGGGTTAAATTGCACATAAAGCTAAGTTAAAATATATAAACCTAAATAATGGCTTTAATGCCATTTATCACTAATTAAAGATAACCCAATTTCTCTCTCCCTCTTCAAAAACCTACGGTTCATCTTCACAAGTTTATCAAGAATCCTTAAATTTTGGTAATAAATTGAGAATTAATCAAAGAAGAAGTTACAAACAACAACAAGCAACAAGAAACTACAATATTTCGAGGTAATACTTGATTAAATTTTGAATTTTATGGGTTTAGTTTTCGGTTTGAGAAAAACTGAAATTTAAAATATTCAAAGCATAGATTTGTGTTGCATGTTTGAATAAATGAATAGAAATCAGGTATTTAAGTATTTAAAAATCACAGAAAGAAAAATCGTGGGTTAATTCGTCCAAATAAGCAAGAAATATGAATTTTTGTAAAATATTGTGTTCTTGAGTTTTCTTCATATTTTGGACGAAATTAGGTGATTTAATTGAGTTTGTGATAGGGAAAATAGTGTAAAAACACCTCAATAATGTTAATATAACCTAAAATATAATTGCGTGTTGATAAAAATGGGTTTAGAGAAATTTTGATGAAAACCCGTATGTGTAAAATTAGAAACCTCAAGAACAAAAATCTGGAAATGTATAAGTCATGGGATCCGAATTCGGATGAGGTACCCATTTCGGACCCATCTCGAATCTGGATAGTCCCAATTCAGATGCTCTCTTCGGACGACCCTGTCCGGATGTCCAAATCTGGATGATCAGAATCCCGATGCTTAGTACGGATGCCCCATTCGAATGAGCCGGTGCGGATGGTCCGAATCCGGTTGATGAATTCGAATGGTCCGAAACCGAATGTTTAATTCGGATGATCCATTTTACATGCTTTAAAATTAACAAATAAATGTTTTATAATTCAATTTTACAATTATAAGACCAATGAAATGTGACCCATGATTATTATAATGATGAAAGAACATCAAATAAAGCATCATGATATATATATATATATATATATATATATATATATATATATATATATATATATATCTTTAAGACTTCAAATGAACAAAGAAAGTATAAAATGATTGATTGAGTTTATCAGTTATCAGAATCAGATCAAATAAATTTTGGACAGGTTCAAATAAATTCTGAACAAAGAATTAAGAATTAAAGATTAAAACATATTGAAAGTGGGTCACAGAATTGTAAAGCCAAGCCAGATTCCAGAAAGACAAGATTAAAGATAAAATCCTGAGATAACTCATGTGGTGGAGCGTAAGACCCAAGATTTCTCAAAGGTCTTAAGTCTAGGCCCCAATAGCAATGGAATATCAATCAGGAAACTAAGATAATAATTAACAGTGCGGAATAAAAGTTAATTACAATCAGAGATAATTTTAAGTAATAGGGTACATACTTCTAGGCTATTACATCAAAGCACAAAATATAAACTAGACCCGAACCCCAAAGCTCTATCATCTGACAATACCAAGGTGTTGGAACATGTTCTAAAGCACTTCAAGCTCTTTCAGAGACTTATGAACTAGGTCCAGCAAATCCTTTGCCTTTACCTGAAAAATAATGCAACAACGGGGTAAGCTTAATTGCTTAGTGAGAATTTAGAATTTCACATTTAACATGCAATTATGAACGCGGAAAGCTCATGCACTGCACTCCGTTCATGCACAGCTCGGCTCTATTGCTCATGCACTGGACTAGGCTCATGCACAGCTCAAATCTCGAAGGGACATTGGCCAATTAAATGCACTTTGATGCGCGTCTTTGCTCAGCTCCCAGTTATAAAACTGTTGTTGCTCCTGAGACTTTAAGACAAATTCATAAGGAATGCTCGGATAATGATAACACCATACACACGCATCATTAGTGGGGATCAGCCACGTACTGGGCTAGCTACCAGTAATTGTTGTATGGGTATCATCAGAATGCTCAGCTCTAGCCACCCTCTGTGCTTTCATCATGTAAATCAGCACATCATAAGCCTAACATTAACCCAACACCGAGCATTAGTGTTGGTGTTAAGCTTAACAATCAAATGACTCGTCAATGAATAGAAGCTAGAAGAAGAAATGCTCAGCGCAACAAATCATAGTAAACATACTATGATAATATATTTATATGCTCAGGATCAGAATGTCAATAAAATCATAATAAAGCAACAAAAGTCTCAATTCACATAATCTGCAGTTAAAGTAAAATCTACAACTCACATTAACTATTTGATTTGCACTTTCTGGATCTGGCTCTGTTGCTCACAATCTGCAGTGGGTTAGAATCACTATCTGACTTATATCAGACTTACAAACAGCTTGCCACTTTGATATAGCTCTCACTGATGCTCTTTAATGTCTTTTAGCTTTGCTTGTGACTCAATATGTTAATCATATCATTTCTTATATTTATTAGCTTTGATATCGTCTGAATAGTATATTCCGTATTCATTCATTGATCTTTAAATTCAAGGTCTCATATTTGACTATATTGAGATGAATATGGCCAATAATTCCCTTAGAACATTTCATTCAAGGTTCAATGGTTATATTTGTCATATATGGAATATGGACATGATTTGAACGACTAATAAGCATTTCATGTCCTTTTTCATGGACATGTGTGATTTTTATGTTAATATAATTATATTCATCCATTAAGCATATATATACATACATACATACATACATAGATATATATATATATATATATATATATATATATATATATATATATATATATATATATATATATATATGATCATGATACTTCTCCATGAAATAAGAACATATTATGCTTTCAACTGAATTTTATAACCCATGTCTCATATATTCATGTCAAATTATATCAATGATCATATATTTATATATATAATATTAAGTTGTTGTGATGTATATTTCAAAGCCTATTATTTGATTAAAAACTCACATATTTGAATGTATGTGTATTTATCATGCTGCTGCCAAAATCACAAACACACACACCCAAAACTTAATGATACATACACAAGACTACACATGTATATATATATATATATATATATATATATATATATATATATATATATATATATATATATATATATATATATATATATATATATATATATATACAAAGCTGCCCACACACTTCTACTCTACACATACACTGCACACATTCATGTTATAAACAAAAGGTCTTTGTTTGCTTTGCCTTTTCTTCACACACTACACATAATTACTAATTTCATGCAAGAAATAGAAAAAGTTGATGTGCATGGACTGTTGTATTTTCCTATTACACATCGACACACACATATACCATGTTATTGATTTTATATACATAACACACTGCACACACACACACATATAAGTATATATGTGTGTGTATATATACGGCTGTCCATCACTGCACACACTGCACATTGCTGCTGTTTGTTTTTAAAACGGACAAAACACCAAGAAAAGAGATAGAAGCTGCTGTAATTTGTTTTTGTTTTATTAAGACTACACACACACACATATGTATCAACCGAGAACAAGAGAAAGGGATATAAATGGTTACTGAAATTATTCAGGTCTGTTTCGATAGAACTCAGAATTACCGAAACCTTAAAGGTTTCGGTAGGTTTCAGCAGGTTTCAGTATATCTCCGCATACCAGGTGGGTCTCGTTAATTTTTATGAGGTTTCGATAATGAGTATACCGAAACCATGAGGTTTCGGTACCCCCCTTTGTGGGTTTCGGTACATGCAAAAATACACCTGCACACACATCTGCACTTATCCTTTCTGTTTCCAGCAATAAAACAAAAGACAATGAATGTTGGATGCTTTCAGGTTTTACGGAAACTAACTCCATGGTTTCGGTATTTTCATGCAACACACATTCACACCAAACTGCACTACTTCTTTTCTGTTTTCATTTTATTTCAGCATCACACAACAAGTTTATAGGTTTTATTGAGGCTTCTAATCCATGCAGAATACATATTATTGTACTCAAACTATGGCCGAAGGCCACTGGTTTCTTGGCCTTCTCGTTTACGGCAGAAACATAAATA
Organism: Centrapalus pauciflorus; assembly: GCA_020465985.1. Taxonomy (NCBI): domain Eukaryota; kingdom Viridiplantae; phylum Streptophyta; class Magnoliopsida; order Asterales; family Asteraceae; genus Centrapalus; species Centrapalus pauciflorus. Next base: position 210,758 of record JAANYP010005022.1, read on the forward strand.
AAGAATACAGATACAACTTGGGATTAAAACTTCAAATAAAATCTAATAAACACTTAATTAGAACATGCATGGACTTTGTTTCAATCTTACAACACTAATCTTGTTTATGTTTTGCTTATTTGAAATGTATTTTTGGGTTCATAAAGACCCACAAAAACCCGGTTTTTCTGTTTGAAACAAAGAAAATTTTAAACATTAAAAATACCTTGAAAGCTTGTAAGATACTTGATGCTTGATGATTTCATTGTCTTGACTTGGATTTGATTGAAATTTGTAAGAATATTGATGAATGGTTTTGATGCTTTTGATGAACCGTGGCTTACAAAGAAGGTAGAATGAGTTTGATTTTCAATTTTGATGGAAATGTGCAGAGAAATTGTTGTTTTAAACCATGAATGAAATATGTGGGTGCAACTCATTTTGGGTTTTAATAAAATCAAAAGTTTACTAAATTGCCAATTTGACCCTAATCTTGTTTTATTTCATCGTTTGAAATTGCTACTTTATAATAAATACATAACATGTATTTAACTCAATTATATAGTTTCTCATGTCTTTTTATTAATTAATATAACTTACGTTGAAATAATTATATAAATCAATTTGCATAATTGTCTTTTAACTTACGATTCACGATAAACATTGTTAATCACCGTCGATTAAAGTTCAGGTCGTTACAGAATGGGCTCCACCATGCATAACTTCGTCCCCGAAGTTGTCTATGTTCAGATATATGTAGTTAGGAATTACAAGGTAGACATGAATCCCCAAAATCTGACACAAACATTTGGTGATTTATTTGAATGAGCACCATCTGTCATCTGTCTTTTCATAACTTCTTGCTTCTTTGGCTTTTACAACCAGTACATTTACTGATTCTCCATATTATACAACTTATTAGTTGGTTGATGCACTGACTTTAATGCACTTTAAGAACTCAGACTTATCATTTATACCTGTGCTATGTGGGTTTATGCTTTGGGATTTAACATATATCTTATTCAATTCGGCTAACAACTCAATGCATTAATTAGCTCATATCTCTTTTATTTGATCTTGAACTAGCTACAGAGCTTTTCGAAGTCTGATATCTATTTTTTTATGGAACAATTTCATTTATTGATAATTTCATTATCATTAATCGCTTAGCTAATTTCTGATTTGCACTGACTGTTGTGAAGACTTATAATTTCTTTGCTCTGACAAGCAAATGGAATAAGAATTCGATTTAATTATATGTACAGACTTATGCTTGACTTTTTATTGGTGAATCTCTTAATTTAAGATTATCTCAATCTCTTGGCAGAAGCTTCTTATTTTATGCACAATTAGGTAAAATAACAATTTTATATTGGACATCTCACTAGTCTCGCATCGACATAATGAGAATCCAATACTTAAATTTTTATTAACATATGATGGGCTTTTTATTGGCCATTTATGACCAGTCACTTGATTTTGTAAGAGTTTCAATTTCTTTCCTTGTGACTCTCACTTTGTGCCTCTGACTTCTTTGATTTCAATTCAAGTTGACATTTGGGTGCCTAACAATTTGGTTCAAAGACCATATTCTCATTGATTTTTATTGGATTAACAACTTCTACCTCTGCCTCATTACAAGACACACTGTAATCATTTAGATTACTAGGATTTACGAATTAAAGAAGCTTGTGTTTAGGATTATATTTTGATTTCTTAGAGCTTTTGAATCATACACGATTCAGATAACAATACCTATATTGTTTATAGGTATAATTTCTTATTGAAAGGTATTTGCATCGTAGCTTCAATGGATACAACCCATATGTCATCCGCATTATTCACTATCGATGACAGGGTTGTACATTTAACTATGTACTTATGTTGGAATTGAATTTCATCTGGCAACGAAATTAAATCATTTTATCATATAAGAAACTTATTATTAGTTACCATTGTGGTCTTTCAGCGTTTCTGGTGTCTCCTCGGCATCCTCAGCAGTTATATGAAAAGCTCGCGCCTTTCCTGTAGGCATCATTGTAGTACTCTGTTGGTTTGTTCTGCCAACTGGTTGTTCCTGATTAGTAAGCATGCGTGCATTTGGGCAATGCTTGGCATAATGTCCACGCTCACGACAGTTGTAGCATACGTCGTTTCTTTCTGGGCATTCATCACTTCCATGTCCAATCTATTTACATGTGTAACAGATCACATCTCTAGGGTTGCAGCATTCACTATGAAATTTGTTACAACGTTTACACGGTCGTGCTCCTGACTGTATGGAATAGACTCTAGTCTTCTGAGGCGTAGAAGATGCTTGTGATTGCCGCTGACTGGACTTTGATGAACTGAAGAATCTTCTGGATTTCTGTTTCTTAGGTGGAGATGGACAAGTAGGACTTATAGCCATCATAACGGGTTCACGACTAGAATCTGTGAATTCCCGCTCCACCATTCTTGCTGCTTCCACTGTACTTGAGATACGTTCTGAACTTTATGATACTCATTTGTTTTCTATATGTTGGATTCAGACCCAGTCTGAATCGGTTTATCTTAAGTTCTTCTGTTGCTACTTGATATGACGAGTAGCCGCAAAGTCACGAGAACTCATGCCCATATTCATCAACGGTTTTTGTTCGTTGTTTCAATTGCATAAACTGCATCTCGAGTTCATCTTGTTTGTCCGTTGGACAGTATTTGGCGTTGAACATTTCCAAGAACTGCTCCCAGTCCAGTGTCTTAATTGCTTCGTCACCATAGATGCTCTTTTGCGTCTTCCACCAGGCTCTAGCATCTCCAACAAACAGTGTTGTAGCAAACTTAACTCTATTGTTGTCCAGACATTCTGAGATATTGAAGATCTCTTCAGTATGACTTACCCAATCTAACGCTTGTATTGGGTTCACAGTGCCTTCAAACGTTATGGCACCACTCGCTTTGAAGTCTTTAAATCTACAGCCTTTCGGCTGCTCAACTCGTTGATTGCCATGCACGTTATCAGAATCAGATTCGCTTAACTGTTCAGTTTGCTTCTTTTTATGTTTATTTCCCATTTCAGTTTTCTTTATTGATTCAATTTGTTCTAACATAAACTTGTTTTGTTGCTCATTATTCTGGGTTATTAGTTGTTGCATCATTTCCAGGACTTGCTCTGGGGTCATGCTACCTGATGGTCCACCTTCTCCTGACATAGCTCTGAAATTCAAATCACTAAATATTTAGCTCATTAGTCTAGCACATTGTACCCTTTCATGCCCGTCCTACCCTACTAGTCTCTGAAACCTATCTTAGTTCAAGTCATCCTGTCATGATTGATACTATAGCATTGCACAAGTTTGAGATCATGTATTACACGTAATACAATGATTCACTCAAACTATTTGCTCTGATACCATCCCGTAAGACCCAAGATTTCTCAAAGGTCTTAAGTCTAGGCCCCAATAGCAATGCAATATCAATCAGGAAACTAAGATAATAATTAACAGTGTGGAATTAAAGTTAATTACAATCAATGCAAAGCTCAAATCTCGAAGGGACATTGGCCAATTAAATGCTCTTTGATGCGCGTCTTTGCTCAGCTCCCAGTTATAAAACTGTTGTTGCTCTTGATACTTTTAGTCAAATTCATAAGGAATGCTCGGATAATGATAACACCATACACACACATCATTAATGGGGATCAACCACGTACTGGGCTAGCTACCAGTAATTGTAGTATGGGTATCATCAGAATGCTCAGCTATAGCCACCCTCTGTGCTTTCATCATGTAAATCAGCACATCATAAGCCTACCATTAACCTAACACCGAGCAATAGTGTTGTTGTTAAGCATAACAATGAAATGACTCGTCAATGAATAGAAGCTAGAAGAAGAAATGCTCAGCTCAACAAATCACAGTAAACATACATATGATAATATATCTATATGCTCAGGATCAGAATGTCAATAAAATCAGAATAAAGCAACAAAAGTCACAATTCACATAATTTGTAGTCAAAGTAAAATCTACAACTCACAGTTACTACTTAATTTGCACTTTCTGGCTCTGGCTCTGTTGCTCACAATCTGCAGTGGGTTAGAACCACTATCTGACTTATATCAGACTTACAGACAGCTTGCCACTTTGATATAGCTCTCACTGATGCTCTTTAATGTCTTTTAGCTTTGCTTGTGACTCAATCTGTTAATCATATCATTTCTTATATTTATTAGCATTGATATCATCTGAATACTACATTCCGTATTCATTCATTGATCCTTAAATTCAAGGTCTCGTATTTGACTATATTGAGATGAATATGGCCAATAATTCCCTTAGAACATTTCATTCAAGGTTCAATGGTTATATTTGTCATATATGGAATATGGACATGATTTGAATGACTTATAAGCATTCATGTCCTTTTTCATGGACATGTGTGATTTTTATGTTAATATAATTATATTCATCCATTAAGCAGATATATACATACATACATACATACATACATATACATATATATATATATATATATATATATATATATATATATATATATATATATATATATATATATATATATATATATATATATATAATCATGATACTTCTTCATGAAATAAGAACATATTATGCTTTCAACTGAATTTTTTAACCCATTTCTCATATATTTATGTCAAATTATATCAATGATCATATATTTATGTATTTAATAATAAGCTGTTGTGATGTATATTTCAAAGCCTATTATTTTATTAAAAACTCACATCTTTGAATGTATGCATATTTATCATGCTACTGCCAAAATCACAAACACACACACCCAAAACTTAATGATACATACACAAGATTACACATATATGTATATATATATATATATATATATATACAAAGCTGCCCACACACTTCTACTCTACACATACACTGCACACATTCATGTTATAAACAAAAGGTCTTTGTTTGCTTTTCCTTTTCTTCACACACTACACATAATTACTAATTTCTTGCAAGAAATAGAAAAAGTTGAGGTGCATGGACTGTTGTATTTTCCTATTTCATATCGGCACACACACATATACCATGTTATTGATTTTATATATACATAACACACTGCACACACACACACATAAGTATATATGTGTATATATATACGGCTGTCCATCACTGCACACACTGCACATTGCTACTGTTTGTTTTTAAATCGGACAAAACACCAAGAAAAGAGATAAAAGCTGCTGGAATTTGTTTCTCTTTTATTAAGACTACACACACACACATATGTGCCAACCGAGAACAAGAGAAAGGGATATAAATGGTTACTGAAATTATTGTGGACTGTTTCGGTAGAACTCAAAATTACCGAAACCTTATAGGTTTCGGTAGGTTTGAGCAGGTTTCTGTATATCTTAGCATACCAAGTGGGTCTCGGTAATTTTTATGGGGTTTCGATAATTAGTATACCGAAACCATGAGGTTTCGGTACCCCCCTTTGTGGGTTTCGGTACATGCAAAAATACACCTGCACACACATCTGCACTTATCCTTTCTGTTTCCAGCAATAAAACAAAAGACAATGAATGTTGTATGCTTTCAGGTTTTACCGAAACCAACTCCATGGTTTCGGTATTTTCATGCAACACACATTCACACCAAACTGCACTACTTCTTTTCTGTTTTCATTTTATTTCAGCATCACACAACAAGTTTATAGGTTTTATTGAGGCTTCTAATCCATGCAGAATACATATTATTGTACTCAAACTATGGCCGAAGGCCACTGGTTTCTTGGCCTTCTCGTTTACGGCAGAAACAGAAATAAAGAATACATATACAAATTGGGATTAAAACTTCAAATAAAATCTATTAAACACTTAATTAGAACATGCATGGACTTTGTTTCAATCTTACAACACTAATCTTGTTTATGTTTTGCTGATTTGAAATGTATTTTTGGATTCATAAAGACCCCCAAAAACCCGGTTTCTGTTTGAAACAAAGAAAATTTTAAACATTAAAATTACCTTGAAATCTTGTAAGATACTTGATGCTTGATGATTTCTTTGTCTTGGTTTCTTGGAATTGATTGAAATTTGTAAGAATATTGATGAATGGTTTTGATGCTCTTGATGAACCGTGGCTTACAAAGAAGGTAGAATGAGTTTGATTTTCAAATTTGATGGAAATGTGCAGAGAAATTGTTGTTTTAAACCATGAATGAAATAAGTGGGTGCAACTCATTTTGGGTTTTAATAATATCAAAAGTTTACTAAATTGCCAATTTGACCCTAATCTTGTTTTATTTCATCATTTGAAATTGTTACTTTATAATAAATACATAACATGTATTTAACTCAATTATATAGTTTCTCATGTCTTTTATTATTTAATATAACTTCTGTTGAAATAATTATATAAATCAATTTGCATAATTGTCTTTTTACTTACGATTCACGATAAACATTGTTAATCACCGTCGATTAAAGTTCAGGTCGTTACATGGAGAAATCTGCTTGATAAGACAACAGAACTAGTGAGTTATAGATATTCAGTTTTACATGCTAGATTCCGGTTGAAACATATTGTTGATTATAGTTTATTTTGACATTCATATATGCTCAGCTGGATTGTGACCTGTGCTCACCATGGTTCGGTGATGCCCTGTGGATCATGATAGCTAATTGACTTATCATTCTACATGACATTGTACTTACAGTTCATTTTAGATATTGTTATGAGTTTATTTCTATCATGACCTTGATTATTTATGCTTTCATTATTGCTCGCATCTTTGATACATTGATTCAGCTTAGCATGATTAGACTTATCGGTCTAGTGTTCTAGACCTAGCTATGTCACCAGTTCTATTGAACTTGGTATTGATTATTCCGATTCTCCCCCACTATGACTGCTGGTAGCTAGCCCAGTATAAGTGGATAGGTTCCACTAAAAGCGTGAGTGTGGCATGTACATCATCCAACTCTATGACTACTATGTCTCAATCATGAGTGGTTGTAGCGGCAATCAAGATATATCACGTTAGACCCATGATCCTCTTGAAATGCATGTAATTTGAAAATCTATATTCTCACTAAGCATTGTTTGATGTGGTTTAAACTTTTTGCAGGAAAAGATAAGGGAAAAGCACCTGCTAGACCTAGTTTTAAGGTCTCTCAAGAATCAGTTTGAAGTTTTCCATAGACCACTACTCAACAAACTTTCGGTTCATATTGGCAGACGATAATTATGGTGGTCTGGGTAGATTTGATTTGATTGTATGATGACATGAATTAGATTAGTCATTTACACTTTATAAGTTTAATTTGAAATCTATAAGTTGTACTAATAGTGCATTAAACTTATCCTAAAAACTTTGTACTGTAATTTGAAATTACGCAATATAATTACTCTATCTTAGTTATGATTGATATCGTGTTGCAAGATGGGAGACTTAGACTCTGAGGACTGCCCCGTAAGGGGAGATCTTCACATTTTGTTTAGTTTAGATTTGGTTTATTTCATTGTTCTTAGCATTATTAGTGAGTAGTTTTGTTAACACTCACTTGGATATTGCATGAAATTGATCCTTAGCATTATTGTGATCATAGGATTAATTTGATTTTTAAGTTCCATGAATATGATATGTGTTTGTTCGATTATATTGAAGGTTTGAACCGATTCCGAGCGCTTGACATGTAGAAAGTTTTGGTTTTAAAAGCTAGTTTTAGTTGGTTGACTCTTTCGTATAATGCATGTTTCCGCTAGTTTTATGGTTTTGGGGAATACTGGAGAACTCCATACTTGATTCCTAAAATTAGTGGGATGTGTTCATGAATTGTCTTGTATGCACTTGATTAACAAACATTTGTGCTTTGAATGTTCAAACGGTTGGATTTAGTTCTAACTTGTTTTCTGTTTTCAACTAAAACAATCTAAGTGTTTATTCACTTAATTCCTTTTCATAAATCCTAAAGAATAATTTCAAGTGGGTGTTGCTTTTTAAATTTGATCTTTATATTGCTTATTTACTTTTGCTAGTTAAGTGCATTATAGTCTTACTTCATCTGTAAGGTCTACCACTACGAGATCTATCTAGACGCGGAACCGTCAACGAGTGCGGAATCCTCGTTAACGGGTAGACGGAAACAACTCTCAAACAGAAACACGGAGACTATCAGAAGCTGAACGAACGACACACGAACGATCCTACAAACTGATTCTCTCCGAAACGGCACTAACACTGATGATAAACTCAAGATCGCTTAATGCTTAATCCCTGACGAATTCTGCAAAAAGTCTGATAATATTTCGAGTCTATCCCTAATTATAGAGGCTAATTCAAGTTTGTTATGGGCTAAACTCGAATCTGGCCCAAGGCCCATTCGAGTTTGTCCTCATAGACACTCTCGAATCTGCCTAGCTTCGAATCTAGATCTACATTCGAATCTATCTCAGATTCGAATGTACAACCTTATAGAATTCGACTCTAACTATTTCAAATACTTAACTTAGTATTGAAACTTATGTTTTTACCTTATGATTGATTTTATCTTTGACTTTTATGTTTGAACTTCTTGTAATACGTTACATAAAGTTCAAACACACAAACAATAATAAATATCAACCATATTTAAACATATATAACATACACTTGCTAAAACCACAATGTAGGATCACTTAGACTGCTATCGTCACACAGGGTGTACCAACAGACTCCCCCTTGACGATAGCTTCTAATAATTCACACATTTGATTAAGAACTTTGTTTATTATTTATTCAAACTACTTCCAGCATACAAGCCTTTTTCAACACATACTTTGTCTACATTCTTATATTTCCTAGCTTCACTATCCATATGAGTATCACTAGAAATCTTACAAGCATGCAAAATATGAAGATCATCTCTAGAGAGGTTTACTAGGTGAAGAGGATCGTAGACTCTAAGAATAACTTTTTCTTCAAAATCTTCCATGACCGCTTCTCCAGTCTCACTGTCAGCGTACCACCAATGCAGATTCTTCAAAACATTCTGTGGCATGGGCTTGAGAGGCACCTTTCTAAGACATCTTACTGGTTTGTAATGGATCTTCATCCAAGGTCGGCCAGTTAGAGGATCTATACGTGAAGGATCTTTAACTCTTTTTCCAACCCTTGGATTCAGGCACTCGAACTTTCTGGATCTTCCCTCTTTTCTTATGATTCTTTCAATTACGTCTGCGTAGGGATCATTGCCAATATTAATCAGATCTTTCCAGGCTAATTCTTTGATCTCGATCTATGGCAGTGAATTGAAAGCTTTTAGAGTTCGCCTTAGGTACTAAAGCCCGTCTTTTCTCTTGATTATAAATAGCTGCAGTTCTCGATCGAAGAACCAGCTTAATATGCTTCCAGATAGCTTTCCAGTCCCTGGCACTCTCATCGTCTTCTTAAGCTCTAACTCCTTCTGTTCAGCCCTGAACCATAACTTTCGTTTCTCTTCATTTGATAGCTCTCTAGCAGGTTCTTCTGTTGATGGCTGAGCATTCAACGCAGCATTCACTACATCTACGTTAACAATATTATTCCCATCTATCACGTATGTATCCGTGATAGGATTCTGCTGTACGACTATCTCATCAGCTTCATCATCCTCATCAGCACATACCTCGTCATCTGATTGCCAGTCAACTATCTCTTCTGGCACAAACTCACCCTCTTCTAGCTCTTCGTCTTCATAATCAAAACCTAAATCCATCGGATCATCATCAAGATCCATAAGAGCATCGATCATCTCACTAATTTCAAAATCTGTCGGCTTAGATGAACTCGCTTCTCCTACTTCTCCTCCTGCTGGACTAGGCTCCCCCTGAGATTGAGCAGCCTGAGCAGTAGAAAAATCTACTGGCTCATTCTGACTTTTAGGGCTGGGATCATTGCCTTGGTTGTCTTGATCATCATCATCTGTCGGCCTCTGTACTTCCTGATCTCGGTAAGGTCTACCACTACGAGATCTATTTAGACGCGGAACCGTCAACGAGTGCGGAATCCTCGTTAACGGGTAGACGGAAACAACTCTCAAACAGAAACACAGAGACTATCAGAAGCTGAACGAACGACACACGAACGATCCTACAAACTGATTCTCTCCGAAACGGCACTAACACTGATGATAAACTCGAGATCGCTTAATGCTTAATCCCTGACGAATTCTGCAAAAAGTCTGATAATATTTCGAGTCTATCCCTAATTATAGAGGCTAATTCAAGTTTGTTATGGGCTAAACTCGAATCTGGCCCAAGGCCCATTCGAGTTTGTCCTCATAGACACTCTCGAATCTGCCTAGCTTCGAATCTTGATCTACATTCGAATCTATCTCAGATTCGAATGTACAACCTTATAGAATTCGACTCTAACTATTTCACATACTTAACTTAGTATTGAAACTTATGTTTTTACCTGATGATTGATTTTATCTTTGACTATTATGTTTGAACTTCTTGTAATACGTTACATAAAGTTCAAACACACAAACAATAATAAATATCAACCATATATAAACATATATAACAAACACTTGTTAAAACCACAATGTAGGATCACTTAGACTGCTATCGTCACACAGGGTGTACCAACAGACTCCCCCTTGACGATAGCTTCTAATAATTCACACATTTGATTAAGAACTTTGTTTATTATTTATTCAAACTACTTCCAGCATACAAGCCTTTTTCAACACATACTTTGACTACATTCTCATATTTCCTAGCTTCACTATCCATATGAGTATCACTAGAAATCTTACAAGCATGCAAAATATGAAGATCATCTCTAGAGAGGGTTACTAGGTGAAGAGGATCGTAGACTCTAAGAATAACTTTTTCTTCAAAATCTTCCATGACCGCTTCTCCAGTCTCACTGTCAGCGTACCACCAATGCAGATTCTTTAAAACATTCTGTGGCATGGGCTTGAGAGGCACCTTTCTAAGAGATCTTACTGGTTTGTAATGGATCTTCATCCAAGGTCGGCCAGTTAGAGGATCTATACGTGAAGGATCTTCAACTCTTTTTCCAACCCTTGGATTCAGGCATTCGAACTTTCTGTATCTTCCCTCTTTTCTTATGATTCTTTCAATTACGTCTGCGTAGGGATCATTGCCAATATTAATCAGATCTTTCCAGGCTAATGCTTTGATCTCGATCTTTGGCAGTGAATTGAAAGCTTTTAGAGTTCGCCTTAGGTACTGAAGCCCGTCTTTTCTCTTGATTATAAATAGCTGCAGTTCTCGATCGAAGAACGAACTTAATATGCTTCCAGATAGCTTTCTAGTCCCTGGCACTCTCATCGTCTTCTTAAGCTCTAACTCCTTCTGTTCAGCCCTGAACCATAACTTTCGTTTCTCTTCATTTGATAGCTCTCTAGCAGGTTCTTCTGTTGATGGCTGAGCATTCAACGCAGCATTCACTACATCTACGTTAACAATATTATTCCCATCTATCACGTATGTATCCGTGATAGGATTCTGCTGTACGACTATCTCATCAGCTTCATCATCCTCATCAGCACATACCTCATCATCTGATTGCCAGTCAACTATCTCTTCTGGCACAAACTCACCCTCTTCTAGCTCTTCGTCTTCATAATCAAACCCTAAATCCATCGGATCATCATCAAGATCCATAAGAGCATCGATCATCTCACTTATTTCAAAATCTGTCGGCTTAGATGAACTCGCTTCTCCTACTTCTCCTCCTGCTAGACTAGGCTCCCCCTGAGATTGAGCAGGCTGAGCAGTAGAAAAATCTACTGGCTCATTCTGACTTTTAGGGTTGGGATCATTGCCTTGGTTGCCTTGATCATCATCATCTGTCGGCCTCTGTACTTCCTGATCTCGGCACGATGTCTCCCCCTGAGCCTGTAAATTTTTAATTAACTGCTCAATTAGGGAGCGCATCGACCTTATCTCAGCTGCCTGATCGCGGACAAACGTTTTCAATTCGACGTTCTCTTCCTGGACTTGCTCCACAATCTTTTTCAAATCGGCATTCTCTTTATCAAGATTGGCATTATGAGACTGAATTTCTTCGATCGCCTTTGTTAGGCCTAAGATTTGGACATGCTGGAAGTCAACGCGAGCTTTAAGCTGCAGAAATCGTTGATTGTCGGCGTATGAGGATGTGGTTGAAGGAATTGACTGTATCGGAGTAGGAATGATTGGCGATGGAATATATGGTTCAACGCGAGGTGGTGGTGATGGGATGGTGGTTTATGGTTCTTAAGATTGAGGGATTTGAGGTTGTTGAATTTCTGGTTGATCTGCTGATGCTGAAGATGACCCTTGCATGAATCGATGACTCTTGGCCCGATGCCTCGTCACTAAAGGTGCAACTTCCTCTTCTTCAAAATCGGATTCATCAGACTCTCTTATTGCGCGCCTCCTTGAAGTCTCTTCATTAATAACTACTAATCTCTAACCATAAGTCGCCATTCGTACTACTGGTTCAGTCGATACTGACTCAGGAGCTTCAACCTCTAACTCCTCCATCTCTTCTGATTCTGTTGCAGATGATGACAAAACATTACCAGCCTGTTCTGGCTCATATTCTTCAACATCTCTCAACACATCTTCTTCTCCCTCTGGAGGCTCAAGTAATTCTCCCACTAACGCTGCAGCTACATCTTCATTTGCATGAGGACCTGCCTCCCAAATTTCATTTAGCATTTGGCACAATTGATCAGCTTCATTTGGGACATTTGACGGCACGGCTTCCTGTGCCTCTGGTTGCTGACTTGAAGAAGGCCTAGACGCCTGAGTTTGACTCGCAGATGGTCTTTGTCTTCGCCTTTGTGCACGCGGTGGCTGTGGTTGTTGTAGTTGTTGTGGCTGTGGTTGTCTTGGTTGAAATTCAACTTCCCCTGCCCAGTTGGCAACATCTGGGGCTTCAAAATTCCTATCCAAGATGGCTCCAAACAACGGACGCTCAACTGGAACAACCAACTTTCCTCTGTGCGAGGAACAATCAGCGAAGATCCTCTTATCCATTACCGCTACACTCTGAATCTCATTCGACTGAGGCAGATTCGGCAAGAAATGCCTGATAAGCATCATTATGAACCGCAGACATAACAGGAATTGTTGATTTTCTGGAGCGGTGATCTGATGAACAAATTCGGAGAAAAACATTTCCGAGAAACTAAATGGTCGATTATATACTATCGCGACAATCCCAGACTGGATCTTCGAGACCATATAGTCAAAACCAGCTTTCTTTGGTGCAAAACAGACCATAAAGACATGAGCCAGAAATCTCCATTGGCCGATTAGCCCGCTCTTCATATACGAAACCTTAGTCACATCAAGACTATAACCCATTCTCTGAAAGGCCGCTTGCCTAATATTCAGAGGAAAATCGATTGGCCCAGACTCCTCTTCCTGTGAACCCAGCTGCAACACCTGACGCAGCATATCCGCAGAAAACACGAGTGGTTGGCCAGCTATTCTAGTCCTTAGCACTGTCGGGGTGACAGAGCAGTCTACCTGAAGATGATCATAAAATTGACGAATATATGGTAGAACAAGTTGAACATTATGAGACAAAGCAAAACCAATCCTAGATTCTACTAGGAAATCCAACATTTGTCTGAATCCCTGCGCCTCAGGGATATGATGGTCGGGGTGAAGGACCATATTGTGCTTCGGCACAAAAGCTCGAACAGCCATATCTGCACAAAAATAAACTATTAGATTCATTAAAAATCAATAAAACTTGTGTAAATTCAAATCTGTTTTATTTTGAACTTGTTTTAGTACAAAATCCAACACAAAAATTTCTACAAGTTTAATAAAATTTAAATTAAATAATGCAAATAAAAGACAGATTCGAACAGACAGATTTGAATAAACCCAAATTCGAATTTGATGACAGATTCGAAACTAGTGTCCTTCTCGAGTCTAATGACAGATTCGAGAAACATCAGGAACAGATTCGAACCGTCGACTCTACTCAAACACCAAATCTCTTGATTTTAACTTTTTTGGACTTAGAAAATTAGATTCATTAGTCCTAGTAGTTACTAATCATAGATATGTGTATTTAATTTGACTATTTATTGGTCCAAACTTTGTAATTTTTGAAAACACGATGTAGACCCTTAAACCTTCAAAAAAACGATGATTTTGCCTAAAATGGTGTATAAAACTACATGAATCTTGTACAATCAAGTTGATTATACCTAGATACAGGAGTAGAATCGAACACTTTAGCTATAAACTCGACAAAATGTCGTTTTTTTTAGAGAAACGGTAGATTCGAGCAACAGATTCGAAATCGCCAAGATAGATTCGAGGAAGTAGATTCGAAAACAGATAGAAGTAATGACAAGAACTGTTACCTATTTATAACACCTACCTTCAAATATATGGCCAGACTCGAATCTACTGACAGATTCGAAAACCATGTTTCGAGTCTGTCCTAAACTCGAATAATACTTACACTTAGAAAAATTTCGAAAATTTTGAAATAACTTCAACTTTTTCAATCTTTTCAACGGTATTGTTGAACAAGATAAACTATGCCAACTCTTTTACCCTAAGCACATGATTTTTCACGCAGTGTTTATTTTATCCAACTTTGAATGCACCCTCAGTAATTTTGACCTTTTACCTAAGTAAAAATTAAAATAAAATAAGATAAAATAAAATAAAATAAACTAAGGTAAAATAAAATAAAATTAATTAATTAAAAATTTTAACTTAGACTTAAGCTATACCTATTCAAATCTACAACCTATGCTAAGTACTAAACAAAATATTTTTGATGAGTATAGTCTAAGAAAGGTTCAATCAGATAGCGATGTCAGAGACTCACTTTCAGTACTTAAACTTTCACACTTAGGAATTTTTGATTCCTTCGATTGTTTGTCGTGACATACTCAGTTAGCCGATTGTTGGTATTTACCCCTTTAAACATTCTACATTTCAGAATATCCCTTGGCATTTTTATTTATCATGAAATTATCTTACGTGACTCAGACATAGACATACTTTTATGATCAAGGCACACAGACAAAGATTCTAACTTGTTGGTATTTGCAAACTTTCTTTAAAAGACAAACATCGGACACAAGTCTGTATTTTCATACAACAAAGTGTCTTAGTTTGACTTAAGGTTTATTCTTAAAGCTAGCAAGAAAGCGGTGACAGGTCTGTACTGACGTACAACAAAGCGACATATCTTGCTAACCCGAATCTAAACAGAGGCAACAGGTCTGTACTTATGTACAACAGAGTTACATGTTTTCGACTCTTAATTTTATATGATTTTTCTGTTCTTTCCATTTTAAGATGTATTTGATGTTGCCATACATCCCCAGAAAGTTTGCATACCTCATTTAGACTCAAAGTTGGTATGTCTTGTACATAAAAATTAAGACCGATTGGTCGTACATCTAAGTTAGTGACACGTTTGACTTTTTCTTGAAATTTTTATTTGCCTTGAGACTCCCTATATGTATTATGCCTACCAACACATCAAACAGTATAACACTTAGAATTTAGTTGCATTATGTGTGAAAGCCTAAACACTTAGAGTTTGTAACGACTGTGCTAATTTTCGTCACTTTGAACCTATGCATCTAAGACTTAACTCTTTTTCTGATATTCTCCTTTTTTGTATTTTTCTGATTTTCTCTCTTTTTTCTTTTGTTTTTCATAAAGAAATAGCAATAAAATACGATAACCTACTAACTTACTAAAAATGGAAACTTACTAAAAATAGAAACTTACTAAAAATAGAGACTATCCTAAATTAGCAGACTTACTATAAAAAGAAAGAAATACTACTACTACAAAAGGAAATAAAATACTACTAAGACCAAATTACTCTGGGTTTCGCATTCCATTTAGTTGAATTAAATATTCAAACCGTGACTTATCAAATGCTTTGGTAAATAAATCTGCATTATTATCTTCTGTTGCCACTTTTACCAATTTGATTAAGTTCTTTTCAGCACAATCACGAATAAAATGATGCCTAATGTCTATGTGTTTTGTTTTGTTGTGTTTAACTGGATTATTAGTTATAGCAATTGTAGATTGATTGTCTATCCTAATTGGAGTTTGAGTATAAGCCAAACCGTAATCCCGCAATTGTTGTTGTATCCACAGAACCTGTGAGCAGCAACTACCAGCAGCAACATACTCGGCCTCGCACGTTGACACAGCTACCGATGTTTGTTTCTTGCATTGCCAGCATACCAATCTCCCTCCTAGGAACTGACAACCTCCAGTCGTTGATTTGCGCGTCAAGCTCCATCCTCCGTAGTCAGAATCCGTGAACGCCTCCAACTCTAGATCTCCCTCCGCGTGATACCAAAGTCCCAGCTTCGGTTTTGACTTGAGGTATCGTAGAATCCGCTTCACAGCTTTCATGTGCATCTCCTTCGGATTAGCTTGAAACCTAGCACAAATACACACAGCAAACATGATGTCAGGTCTTGAAGCAGTTAAATACATAAGTGATCGAATCATGGCCCAATATAACCTCGGATCCACATCGGTATCACTTTCAGTACCCGGTCCGAGATTATGATTCACTTGAATCGGCGTGCTGAAATGGGCAGTCAATTTTGTTCCTTCCATCCCGAAACGTTCCAATATGTCATAGACATACTTTGTCTGATGGATAAACATCCCTTCCTTCTTTTGGTCAACTTGTAACCCTAAAAAGAAATTTAACTCTCCCATAGCACTCATCTCGAATTTCGACTTCATCACCTTCTCGAAATCTTTGCACATCTGTTCGTCTGATGATCCAAAAATGATATCATCGACGTACACTTATACCAAGATAAAATGATCTCCCTTCCTCTTAACAAACAGAGTACTATCTATCCTACCCCTTTCAAATCCGTTCTCTAATAAATGGTTGGATAGAGTCTCATACACGCTCTAGGTGCCTGATGCAATCCATATAGAGCTTTATCTAAGCGATATACTCTATCAGGATATTTTGGATCTGAAAATCCGGGCGGTTGTTCTACATACACCAACTCCTTCACTTTCCCATACAGGAAAGCACTCTTAACATCCAATTGATATACCTTAAAGCCCTTGAAGGAGGCAAACGCTAGAAACAACCTAATGGCTTCCAGCCTTGCTACTGGTGCAAATACCTCGTTGTAATCGATTCCCTCCTTTTGGTTGAAACCCTTTACAACTAGCCTTGGCTTGTTGCGCGTGACTATACCCCGATCGTCTCTTTTGCACTTAAAAACCCATTTGGTTCCTATGGCAACTTCCCCTCGAGGTAATGGAACTAACTCCCACACTTCTAGTTTCCTAAATTGCGAAAGTTCTTCCTGCATCGCTTCAACCCAGGAGTTATCCTTAAGTGCCATTTGCACATTCTTAGGCTCTACTTGCGATATGAAACATGAATAGAGACAAGTGTGATATGCCTCGGAGTCATTTATCATTGACAACAACACAGTGTTGTTATTTAAACTACTCCTAGTCCTCACACCCTCGTTAGGATTTCCTATGATGCTTTCTATAGGATGGTTCTTGTTAATCCTAGAGGTCTCTATCTCATCAACTCTTAGATTATCTCCTAAGTTAGATCCTATTTCACCTAATGGGGGAACAGGCTCAACTTCTACATTTTCCTCCTCGTGGACATTTTCCTCAGAGTTGGAACTTAATGCGTGAGTCTGATTCTCAGTGGTAGGTGCTTCTGGATCAGCAACTTCTGGAGATCCATCTACTGTCGCAGTAGGCTCGGATGTGGATTCAAACGTAGTTCTCGGAAAGATATGGCCATCGTCATTCAGATGCAATGTCGCCATGTCCTTTTCGATTGTACCTGCATTATCATCCAAAGGAATGTTAAATGACTCATATAATTTATCATAGTCAAATATCCATTCCGGACCAGTTTGGGGTTCATGTGTATAACTTGTGACTTCGATGTTATACACAATCTCAACCGTACCATTTGTTTTGTTAAAAACTCGTTTGTTTGGTGAGTTCGGCACATAACCTAGGAAGTATCCTTCGTCAGCCTTTTCACCAAACTTCGGTTGATGTTTTGTTCGCAAAAGAGTGCATGGTACCCCAAACGGTTCGAATCCAGTTAAATTAGGTGGCCGTTTATTCAAAATTTCATAACATGTTTTGTTCAAAGATTTGACTGTAAGAACTCGGTTTAAAATATGGCACGCGGTATTCACTGCCTCCCCCCAAAACATGGTAGGAAGCTTTGAATCCGAAAGCATAGTCCTTGCAGCCTCAATCAATGTCCTATTTTTACGTTCGGCCACCCCATTTTGTTGAGGTTCATATGGTGCACTGAATTGATGCACGATGCCCTTTGATAGGCAATATACACCAATTACAGTGTTTTTGAACTCTGTTCCATTATCACTACGTAGCCTTTTAACCCTTGTTCCGTAGGAATTTTCCACTTGGTCTAAGAACCCGATGAGCTTGGAAGCCGTCTCGTCCTTTGTACCAAAAAAGAAAACCCAAGAAAAACATGAGTAATCGTCAGTGATAACCAAACAAAACCAACTACCTCCGATACTCCTTTTGTTGATTGGACCGAAGAGATCCATATGCAGCAAATCGAATGTTGAGGTTATGGAGTTCTGCGTCTTGGACTTGTATGTCTTCTTATGTTGTTTGCCCTTCTTGCACGGTAGACACTTGTCCTAGAACTGAAAGCTCTTCATAGGCACACCTTGCACCAGTCCATTCTTCGTTATGTAGTTCATCTTCCTTAGGTGCAAGTGAGCCATGCGTCTGTGCCACAATACCGATTCCGTCTCCGAAGCTTTTGATAGTAAGCAGATCGGACCCATCGAAGTATCCGGCTTGTTCATATCAAGCATGTACAACTCGTTCTTCCTTGGAGCCCGTATCAATATCCAATCTTTAGGTATCTTGAATCCCGGTTTTAGCACTAACGCTTCAGTGTCAGTGAAAAGTACTGAATTCTTCTTATCACAGATTTGAGATACACTAATGAGATTATGAACCAGTTTATCAACGTGATAAACTTGATCCAATGTAATCGTCCCATTAGTGACTTCTCCAATTCTAGTGATATTTCCTCCTTTGTTGCCGGCGAATGATACAAACCCCCGATTCCCACCCTTGAAGTCTGTAAGCAGACCTTTTTCCCCCGTCATGTGCCTGAAGCATCCACTGTCGACGAACCATTTGTTGTTTGGACCTGTGGTAATCTCCTGAACATGAAAGAAAATAGGTTAGTTATCACGGGGAACCCAAGCCATAACTGACTTGGTTATACCATTCTCGTCCACATATTTAAACTCTTTCAAATACCCATCTCGCCTTTCAGGTGACTTGGGTCTTTGAACAGGAGTTTGTTGTGGTGCCAAGTGATTTAAATTCACTCTTTGCCTTTGAGTAGGCATTTGTTGTGGAGCTCTAGAATAATTCCTATTGTATTGCATTTCAGATTGTGATCCCTGAGCTCTTACCAGTGCATAATGTCTAACGGGAGTATGAGACCTAACTAGAGTGTGTGACCTGCTAGGTGTTGTGCTCCTATAGACTTGTTGAGGTGCTGACTTAGATTGATTAATGACACGATTCGGGGAATTTGTCCTAACCACTTCTTTTGGTCCAACCTTAACCTGTGTTTGTTTCACAACAGGTTTTGGTGCGGCCTGCACAGTTTTCTCGGTACTCTGAGAACCACTAGTGCTCGCCACACTTGTTGAGGGTTTAGGTTGTTCTGGCTTCACTGTCTTAGGTGTCATATCAACTTTCCTATGTGGACAAGTAGAAGCCACATGCCCCCTCTCGTGACATCTAAAGCATGACATTTTGTCTATTGGCTTCTTTTGTGAGCCCTTAGACTTAGGTGTCTCACTAGTGTCTTCGTCCTTATGTACATCTATGGCGACTGGCTCATCGTCCTGATCAGCCCAATCAATTTTATGTGTTCCTGCAGGTGTTTCACTGGAGGAAGTCACAAATTTGACTTTCTTAATCTTGACGGTTGTGTCAGCCACCTTAGGTGTATTTTCTACTATAGGCTCAGATTTAGGTTCAGGTGTGTCCTCTAAGTCTACTAATTTGTCAGTTTTCTCCTGAGGCTGAGGCACATAGTTTGCATTAAAAGGTGGAGGAATTTCATGAAATCCTAGACCTACGGGCTTTTTAGATTGTCTTTGGGCATCTAAAACTTTCCCTAGGTTTAGGCTTGAATTCCTAAACTTCTCTAGCTTACTGTTTGCCTCTGCTACCTTTACCTTTGTTTCAGCTAGCTCTATGTCTTTGTCTTTTAGGTTTTTGGTCAAGGCTTCTACATGCTCATACATAAGCTCTATCCTAACACACTGCTCACTCAGTTTGTCTTTTAGAACTATTACGTCTTGAGCATCAGCCTTAAGCTTTTCTTTAAGATCTTGCTTAATATCGTTTAGGCTAGCATTTTCAATTTTTAAATTCTCATTTTGAGCAGTTATGGTTTTATGCGATTCTAAGACTAGATTTAACCTATCATTAGAAGTAACACACAACACACATAATTCATGAAAAAGAGAGTAAGTCAGACTAACCTTTGATCATTCGTCTTTTCCAGCCACATCGGACTGTTTTCCCTTGTGGTCTGCTCTTCTCCTTCACACCCCGTCTCCGTGACTTCAGCTATAAAAGCCCGAGCATTTGATTCTGGATGTGAGCTCCAGTCATATGTACCATCTAGCTGTCTGTCTGAAGTGACATTGGATAGAAGACCAGCTAGGTTGGCTTGACCGGCAGATGAACTCGGAAGGTATCGTTGTTGAGACTGATTCTGAAACTGTCCCTGATGCTGAATCTGCCCTTGGTACGTCTCTACCTTCGGTCTCTGACATTCTCTGGAGAAGTGTCCCAGACCTTGACAGTTATAGCACTTTACCTTGGACTTATCAAATCCAATCCCTTTGTTGTTCATCGTCAAATTCCTTCCAGTTCTCTTGATGAATCTCTTAACCCGTTGGGTTACCATGGCCAGTTGCCATTTGAGGTCCATCTCCTCAAGATCATCAGGGTCGACCTGATCATAGTCCTCATCCCAGATAGCAGGATCGTTAATCTTCCCCTGAACACAATTCCCGTACGCGGCCACAAAAGAAGCAAGCAGATTCAAATGTTCTTCCGCTGATTTTGCGCTCATGGGCATCTTCGAATAGCTCTGAGATGTCGATGCCTGTTGTACTTGAGGCTACAGTTCTTCCGATCTTCCTAATCCTAAGAACGCGCGATTCAATGTGTCATCAGTCTCTGCTGGTGACGACGTTTCTCCGGTGAAAAACGCTGTAGCAGTCTTCAGATCGGCGGTCGCTGAAGGTTTAGTTGACTTTCCAAAATACATTGCTGGATTCTGGACTTGTTCGTAATCAGTTTCGGCCTTCAGTAGCTCGAAGTGACATGCCCGCAACGTTCCCATAATATCATCCAGAGATTGAGTATAATACTTGTCTTCATTCAGCTTGATCATTGCCACATACATAGCCCATTTGGCTGGTAAGGCATCAAGAAGCTTGTTGTTCTTGTCGGTGTCAGTATATTCAATCCCGTGACTTTCAAGTTCCGTCAACAGATGATAGAACCGGGTGATGATATCATCCAGCTGTTCATCCTTTAACGCCTTGAAAATCGCAAACTGTTGTTTCAACAGCTCTGTACGCTTTCTACGAACCCTAGGATTACCCTCACACCTCTTCTCTAGAGACTCCCAAAGTTCCTTCGACGTCCTTTGAGTCCTAAATGTGTGCAGTATATCCTGAGGCAAAGCCATTCGGATTATCGAGAAAGCTTTGTTTTCGGCTTCAAAGAATTTCTTATCATCCTCCTTCATCATTTGGTATGATAAGACTTTCTGACGGCCTTCAACCTCAGAAACTGGTGGAATATATCCTTCGTCGATACACACCCACATGCGCATGTCATTAAAACGCACGAAATCGGTAAACCGATCTTTCCACCAGTAATAATCCTCGATTTTCATCAGCTTAGGCGGAGCGTTTGCCTTCCCGACCTCGTGGTCCATTTCCAGGAATTTTTGGAGATTTGACATCTTTTCAAAAGTAATTGAATTGAACTTAATTAATTTAATTCGAAACTAATTTGAATTAACTCGTTTGAATCTAGATAGATTCGAATATAGTTAGATTCCAATTGATTTGGGATTAAATTCGATTAAGTGTTATAATTCAATTAGATTCGAAATTAAGTCAGATTCGAAAAGTCCTCAGATTTGAAGGTCAGAGAAAACTCGAAGACACAACAAATTCGACACCCTTTTCGAAACTAAACTAAACTCGAAATAAACTCGAAAGTAGACTCGAGACCCTATTCGAATGTAGCACAAACTCGAAATAGATTATAACCCTCTGTATCAGACTCGAAAGGAGCGTATTTGGTTAGACTCGAAACTAAGTGTAACCCTAATTACCCCTAATAGATTCGAGCGCCGCAAACTCGAAAAACGGCTAACACTTTGATTTTTTAACGTTTTACAGATTAAATCAATAGTTTTGCAATGAAAAATATTGATTTCGATCAAAAACGTTAAAAACTACAAAGTATTTCCCGGTTAACTATTTTCTAAGCTCGACAAACACGAAGAACCCGATTTTGAGAGTAAAACCGTCCAAAAGCGTCAAGAAAACTAGAATGTATCTAGATGAACACGAAGAACACCAAGAACACTCTGTAGGCTCTGATACCACTTGTAAGGTCTACCACTACGAGATCTATCTAGACGCGGAACCGTCAACGAGTGCGGAATCCTCGTTAACGGGTAGACGGAAACAACTCTCAAACAGAAACACGGAGACTATCAGAAGCTGAACGAGCGACACACGAACGATCCTACAAACTGATTCTCTCCGAAACGGCACTAACACTGATGATAAACTCGAGATCGCTTAATGCTTAATCCCTGACGAATTCTGCAAAAAGTCTGATAATATTTCGAGTCTATCCCTAATTATAGAGGCTAATTCGAGTTTGTTATGGGCTAAACTCGAATCTGGCCCAAGGCCCATTCGAGTTTGTCCTCATAGACACTCTCGAATTTGCCTAGCTTCGAATCTAGATCTACATTCGAATCTATCTCGGATTCGAATGTACAACCTTACAGAATTCGACTCTAACTATTTCACATACTTAACTTAGTATTGAAACTTATGTTTTTACCTTATGATTGATTTTATCTTTGACTTTTATGCTTGAACTTCTTGTAATACGTTACATAAAGTTCAAACACATAAACAATAATAAATATCAACCACATATAAACATATATAACAAACACTTGCTAAAACCACAATGTAGGATCACTTAGACTGCTATCGTCACACAGGGTGTACCAACATCATCTCCAATTGTTGTTTAAAAAATCTTAGTTTAATTTCTATCTTAGGTGCATTCATGCATTTTGTAGTTTAATTTAGTTTAGTTTGTAGATAATCCATCATTTTACATTTTAAGTGGCTAGATATTAGCAAACGTCTTAGTTTCAGTATCTAGTTTCCTATTGTCGTTTCCTGCGATCGATAATTCCCGTGATCAGCTTCAAGCCGTACTATCTACGACTGGTATAACTTAGGCTTTCTTTATTTCTATTATTTTTGATTGCCAAATCCGCGTAGATCAGACCTTGTGAAGAAAGAGGAATCTCTCAAATCTTTTCAGCTGTGAGAACCCCATAAAAAATGGAGTTGCTGAAAGGAGAAACAGAAACCTCATAGAAGCTGCTAGAAGTATGTTGTGTGCATCAAGTTTGCCTTCATCATTTTGGGCTGAAGCTGTCAACACTGCCTACTTCACTCAAAACAGATCCTTAGTGGTAAAAAGGTTCAATAAGACTCCCTATGAGTTAATCAAAGGAAGAAAGCCAAATATAAGCTATTTCCATGTGTTTGGATCCCTCGCTTCATCTTGAATCAAAAGGATCAGCTGGCAAAATTTGAACCCAAAGCTGATGAAGGAGTGTTTATTGGATACTCAGCAGTTTCTAAAGCCTACAGAGTATACAACTTCAAAAGAAAGGTGATAGATGAATCTATCGATGTCACCTTTTAGGAATCTACAGAGTCCATGAATCCTTCTACCAAAGCTATTCCTGAATGAGTTTCAGGAGATATCAGCTTTGATGATCTTATGCATTCTAATGTTGAGGAAAAGGACTCAAAAGCTTCCACATAACCCAGAGTGGAACCTGTTAACTACAATGGACATCATGATGATTATGTTGATACATCCTATGTGAATAAGTGTACTGATATAGTCAGTGTACCATGTCCAGAACCAATCAATGTTGATTTCCCTGAATCATCTGCTGATGTGTTCAACAACAATGGTTCATCCTCAACAAATGAACAGGCTCAAGATGTCAGTGTGTCTGAAAATCTTGAGAGCTGTTCTACAAAACCTGGTGAGAATGAAACTGATATAGAGGAATCTTTATTAAAAATGATCCTAAGTGGATCAGGTGTCACCCAAATGATCAAAAAATGGTTACATAAATAAAGGAGTACAAACAAGATGGGACAGTCTAGAAACTTTTGTATGTTTTCTAGTTTTGTGTCCCTAATGGAGCCAAGGAAAGTAGATGATGCACTAAAAGTTACCAATTGGATTACTACCATGCAATAGGAACTCAATCAGTTTGAGAGAAACAATGTTTGGCAGCTGGTCCCTATGCCTAAAGGGAAAACTATTATTCGCACCAAATGGGTTTTCAGAAACAAATTGGATGAGCAAGTTCATGTCATTAGAAATAAAGCAAGACTAGTTGCTCAATGGTATAGGCAAGAAGAAGGCACAGATTATGATGAAACATTTGCTCCAGTGGCCAGGCTAGAAGCAATTCGTTTGTTTCTAGCTTATGCTGCTCACAAAAGCATGAAGGTATTTCAAATGGATGTTAAAAGTGCATTTTTGAATGGTAAGCCGCAAGAAGAGGTATATGTTAAGCAGCCACCAGGTTTTTAAAGTGAAAATCATCCAGGTTTTGTCTATAAGTTGGACAAAGCACTCTATGGTCTAAAACAAGCCCCAAGAGTCTGGTATGACACTCTTACTGATTTCCATATGAGCAATGGATATTCCAGAGTTAAAGTGGATGCTACATTGTTCATAAAGAAAGTGAAAACTGATATTATGCTTGTTCAAATTTATGTGGATGACATAATATTTGGTTCTACTAATGAGCAGTTACGCAAGAATTTTTCATTACTCATGAAATCTAAGTATGAAATGAGTATGATGGGTGAACTTACTTTCTTTCTAGGATTACATGTTAAACAAACCTCAAATGGAATTTTCATAAATCAAGAAAGTATACATTAGATCTTCTCAAAAAGTTTAAATTTGATCAATGTTCTCCCATCAAATCCCCAATGGCAACCAATGTAAAATTAGATGTTGATACCTGTGGTAAAGTTGTTTCAGTAACAACTTACAGAGGCATGATTGGGAGATTGCTATACTTAACTGTTAGTAGACCAGATATTATGTTTGCTAATTGTTTATGTGCTAGGTTTCAAGCTGATCCAAAGGAATCACATCTAGCTGTTGTAAAAAGAACCTTTGGATACCCAAAGGGTACACCAGGTTTGGGTCTTTGGTATCCCAAAGACTCTAGGTTTGAACGAATTGGATATTCAGATTCTTAATTTGCAGGTTGCAGGCTTGACAGAAAGAGCACAACAAGTGGATGTCAACTCCTTGGTAGTAAGTTGATTAGTTGGTGCAGCAAGAAGCAGAGTTCTGTTTCTACTTCTACTGCTGCAGCTGAATACATTGCTGCTGGAAGCTGCTATGAGCAGGTTCTATGGATGCATCATCAACTTGAAGATTATGGCCTTGTCTATAGGAAAATTCCTATCTATGTGATAATAAAAGTGCCATAGATATCTCCAACAATCCAGTCTTCCATTCTAGAATGAAGCATATTGAGGTTAGACATCACTTCATAAGAGATCACATCCAAAAATGTAATGTGGAGGTAACTTTTGTTTCCACTAAAGAACAGCTTGCTGACATTTTCACCAAACCTCTTGATCAAAACAGGTTTAATTACCATCTAAGCAAGTTGGGAATGTTAAATAAAAATGACTAAGTGCCATTGATGTTTAAAAAGTCACTTACTCAAATCTGATAAAATTTTATAGAACAGCTTAGTAACATTTCAAATCAACTGCGCAAACATTTCTCTCTCCTACTCACTCACATTCAAACTCTATAAATACTCATTTCACTGTTTCATCTTCTTCTTCTTCCTTACTGCTTTCATAAACCTCTGCAAACTCTAAAAGACTAATTGTCCAAAAATCGTGCATCTGTCCTATTCTCACAAATGGCCTCCCAAACAACCCTTTTGTTCCTGTGTTTCTTGGTGATGACGTTGAGAAGCACCCCTCAGTCAACACCATGTTAACAATAAAACTGACCAACTACATTGCAAATCTAACCATTCCCAAAACCTATACTGGAAAAGGTTATGAACGAATGATGGAGTTCCTGGAAGCCCATCTGCTCAACTATGCTATAACTTCCACTCTTGGTGTCATGTACAAGGAGATGGTTTATGAGTTTTGGTATACTTGCTCCTATGATCCTACTATCAAAACAATAAGGGGAACTATTCTCAAGACTTCCAAAACTGTTGAGATCACTACTGCTCTTCTTCGGGAAGTACTCCATCTTCCACTTGCTGACAAATATGATAAACCTCAGCCGGAGAACGAACAAATGGGTAACCTGCTACGCTGCTGTGGCGTGGCAAAACCAAAAGTGTGTGCAGATTTCTCCTTTAAAGGGGGAGAAATCTGCCTCGAAGAAAAAAATCTAAGGGGGAGAAATCTTCATCTCCCTCTAAGGAGAAATCAGCTTCAATTTGCCAAGCAGCAGGTCATTTACAAACTGGTGATGCTGCAGGTACTTCCACAGTCTCTCAAACAGCTGCTGCACCTAGTTAGGCTAGTTCTCCAAGCTTGCACCATCTAAGGGGGAGGAATCTAATCCTGGGGACAGGCTAAGCAGAAGAAGACACTTAACCTTGGAAGAAACTGAAGAAGAAGAAGAAGAAGAAGAAGAGGAAACTGAAACAGTTCTGACCAGAGTAGCAAAGGGGAAAGGGAAGGCTATAGTGGACACTGACACTCTGAAGGCCCTTCAACTGAAATATGACAAATCTCAGGCCAAAGAAATGGGTCTTACACTGGAAACTTGTTATCAATGGAAACAAGAGCAGGCTGAGATATTTGAAAAAAAGAAGAAGCAGGCAGCCTCTGTCAAAGCTGCTAAAGCCTTTGCAGCCAAGGAGGTAAGAAAAATCAAAATGCCTTCCTTGGATGTTCAAAGGAAGCTGATAGAATCTAATCCTGGAGAAAGAGCAACATGCACAGGTCTTAGTGACCAAGACAAAGCTTGTATCCTCATCAGCAAATGCCCAATTCTACTTTGACAATATGGCAAGAAAGAAGTTCTTTTATGTGGCAGAATGAAGACTTGCCAAAGAAACAATTGTCAAAGTTGTTCCCATCTTAAGAAAAGGTAAACATTTGAGGCTTCAGATCACAAGGCTCGGTGCTGATGGTCCTGAATTTGAAGCTTATGAATCCACTGATGTTGCAAACATGGGATACAGAGAGTGGGTAGAATTAGCAGTTGCCCTGAGCAGATCAAAATATGAAACTGCCAAGACTTTCAGGGTATATGTTAAGAGGCTGATGGAGAAAGCGAAAGATGTAGGCTTAATCTAAGAAGAGATGATCAAAGGTACCTCAGAAGTGGATCCTATGATCAAGCCTAAGTAACAAAAGAGGGATACCAAGCTTGAAGAGCTGATCATGATGATTGAGCAAGGGATGTATGCTATTGAGATCAAAGGAGTTGATCAAAGCCTACCCAAACGTGCTAAACCTGAAGAGGGTAAATTTATTGAAGAACCTGAAGTAGGGGTATTCTTTGTGGACCCCTTGATAAAAAGAATATGTTTCCAGAGAGCTTCAGATCTTCATAAGGCTGTTCTTAAGCAAATCATTGCCTTAAGACTCTCAAATGCCTTTGAACAACATGCAAGATGGAGAGTCGTCATTTGGGAATAGATTAAGGTCTTCCATGAAAGAGGATAACTTGAGAGCACATTTCATGTTCCTCAGAATTGATTTAGAGGACATTGATGCTACTCTGGAACAGGCTCAAAAGAAGGTTGAACAACAACAGCTTCAAGGTCCATCTACTAATGAGTAGATAAAGGATGGAAGTTGTCCATTAGTTGGACAGGCTTACCATTATTTGCTCCCAACATCAACAAACCAAATGTGTTGAAAGTTTTTCTTTGTACATTAGTTGTACTTTATTACATGTGTTGTAATGAATTTCAGTACATCAGCTGTACTTATGTATAAACATATGTTGTTGGAATCTATATTAGTATGTATAAACTGATCTTTTACTTTACTTCAATGTTGTATTTTCATTTCAACAACTGTAATGTAAAATTATATAGTGATCATTGACAGAATCAGCTTAGGCCGAATGTTGCAAATAGGGGGAGATTGTTAGGCACAAAAAGGCCTCAATCAAACCTGTTCTCTATCATAGGGGGAGATTATTAATCAATCCTGTTTGATACACTTAAGGGTATAATTTAAGGTTCTTTATTGCCTTATTGAAACCTGATAAGTGATTTGCAATATAAGCTTAAAGTTGTTCACCTTGTTAGATTAGTTGTAACCTGGCAGAATTGCTCAAGCTGTCCTAAACTGTTGGACAGGTTTGGCATAAATTGTCTACGCTGTTCATGACTGTTGAACAGCTTTGACCCAAACTTAGTGTTCTATTTTTTATGAATAGGTTGTACACTTTATGGGATGAGTTTCCATGTCATCATGTAAAGTATTGGACGTAAAGATCAGTTTACATGAAGACAAAGTGGATATTTGAAATGGGTGACACACCGTTTCTTAAATCAAAATGGCTATACATGAAGAGAAATGGATTAAAGTTGATATTCCTCTTTAAGGAAAAGCAGCCTGCAATAGAGACAAAAAGGAAAAGACAAATATTCTGCTACATAGGGACAAATTCTGTTTTGTCAGAATGTGCAGAAAAGCAATCTTGTCTTTTTGTAAAGGCACTCCACTATCTCTGTATCCAATGAGGAAGTTTCACTAGGGATTCTCTGAGTGACTATAAAAGGAAGCTTCTAAGGAATGTGAGAAAAACCAAGAAAGAGACAATCCACAAATCCAAAACGTGCAAAAGAAGTGTGTTTTCATGCATGCAAGTTCTGCCTAGAAAAGAATAGTTAGTGTGTCCAAGCTGTTCTTGTTCCAGGTTGTCTGTCTGTGTCTTGTAAAATAATGAGTGCGTCTTACTGAGTGTAATTCATTGTAACTCGTATGAGTGAGTCTTAGATTAGTTGTTCATCTGTTGTTTCTGTCATCTCTGTTTGTACCATTTCGCAGTTCAAACTTGTTTGTAATTAACACTTGTTAATATATATATATATATATATATATATATATATATATATATATATATATATATATACACATACAAACTTTGAGAAAAAGTGTGTTAAATTTTATTTAGCTGTACTCCCCCCCCCCCCCCCCCCCCCCACCTCTACAGTCTACTGCAACATACTTGGGAAACCTGTTGGGACCTACATCTCACAATTGCATAAGACAAAACTTGTTAGGACCTACATCTAGGGTTTCCCTTAAAAAATTAAAAACAACTTTGAGGGATTTACACTTAACACCCTCAACTTCTAAATGCAATAAATAAATTACAAAGGAAATAAATTACTTGGAAACAAATTACATGGAAATATATAAAACCAACTATTACAAAATAAAACTCCACATGATTGAAATTTATAATCTAACATTCTCAAATTTGATATAATAATTAAATTTCTTATTATACACTCAACCAATGAATTGAGTGATTTATTTACGTTAATTGATATGTAAGAATTTAGATTCTTAATCATTTAAAGAGAGTATATGTATATTAACGATACTTTACAAAATTATAAATAAATAAATGAGACCTATATGTATTTAGTTAGTTAACTCGTCCCTTGCTATAATATCCTCAAATTTAAGATACTAATTATAATTAGTTAAGTGGCAAATGAATTGTATTTAGCTAATTAATTATGCTTTGAATTTAAATCATAAGCCATATGCCTATCTAATTGTACTATGTGCTTATTCCCTTGTAAAGGAGCAATTTGGACAAGGGTGTACAAGATTCCATGCAAGATGTATAAGTGTTTCATGCATATATAAACTTAATATTAGTGAAAATGGGGTTGAATTTGTTTAAGGCAAAGACTAAAGGGGGCCTTGGTGTAACATCTGACCAATTGAGGGCTATTTCTTTCCCCAAATCGTGGCCTTATATCTTCTTCATTTCCTCTTCAAAATCTCCTGCACACATACTAACTTAAAGGAGAAGCTAGGGCTGGAAACCCATTGAAGGTGTTCATGCAAGTTAATCACAACAGACTCAAGGTAATTCAATTGTTTGTGTAAGTGTTTATGTAACTCTTCTTCCTTCCTCATGACTAACCAACTTTATGGTTCATGAGTATAAGACCATAATATGGTGAGTTACTCTTTCGTGGGTTATAGAAGTTTGATGATGAACTCCATTAGAGGAAAATGTTAAAGGAAATGAAATTTTATGTAAATATTGAATTGAAGGGGGTTTTAGAATGGATTCAATCACGTAATTATGTTAAAGTAACTTAACACATGTTTATATAGAAGCAAGTCTCTAGATGTTTTTGCTTGTTAAAAATAAGTTTGGAACGGAAATACCACGAGCAGGGCAATGAAATATCGGCGTTCTGGAGCGCAGTACTGGCCGAGTTCCTCTACACACTCGCCGAGTACAATTCCTGATACTACCGAAACTCGATTCCAGTGTGTAAACTCGTCGAGTAACTCCTTTAACTCGCCGAGTTTAGCCCCTGTAAACCTAAAATACTTGTTTTAAGCCTATAATGGTACTATAACCTCACAGGGTCATTGCATACTTATATATCATATAAATAATCCTCAAATATCGCCCATAAAACTCAATAAAGGCGCAACGGTGCCGGTGAATTCGGAAATTTAAACTGAAAATGCTTAAACACTTCAAATGACTTCCGAACCTTATTATATACTACTATAAGCTTATGAATGCTTTGAATATCATTATTTGATAGTTTTGGAGCTGGAAGGATTGCTGATTATCGGTTCATAGCGATTAGTGGCTTATTGGCCGTATTGAGCATTAAAAACTATATTTGTAGGTCTCGAGAGGTTCCCAAAGTATATAGCTTTAAGCTGTAGAGGGGGGGTGAATACAGCTATTTAAAAACTACACACTATTTTCTCAATGTTTGTATGTATTATCAACAAGTTGTTAATTACAAACAAGCTTGAATGCGGAAAGGTTCAAGCTGAGATGACAGATACAACGGTATGTTAACTAGTCTAAGACAGACTCAAACTAGTTTACAATGAATACACTCACTAAGAAGTACTCACTGTGTTTACAAGACTCAGAGGGACAACTTATGTAGAACAGCTTAGACACAAAGAAACTGTATTACACAAGCAGGCTTGCATGCATGAAAAACACACTTGCACGTTCACTCTTGGCTTCAGCACTTAGCTTTTTGGCTTAATCTTTCTGACCTTAGAAGCTTCCTTTTATACTCACTCAGAGGATCTAAGAGAAACTTCTTCATTGGACGGAATGAAAAAGGAGAAGTCTTGTTGAAAAGACAACATAACCTTTTCTGCACTTTCTGAAAAGCAGACTTGTCTTCTTGTGTGCAGAACTTTTGTCTTTTCACTTTGTCTACTGTTGCATTGCCTTTAACTAAATAAGGAATGTCAACTTTGCGTCTGTCATCCTTGTAAAGGCCTATTTTGATATAAGAAAAAGGTTTGTCACCCTTTTTCAAAAAACCTTTTGTCTTCATGTAGCAGAACAGCTTGGGCAGGCTGAACAGTTCTGATTTCCACTTTGTCTTCAACTTTGTAAATTGATCTTGTAGCCAAAAACAATACATGAGGACTTGGAAACATATTCCATAAAGTGTTTAGCCTGTTCACAAAGAACAGGTCTGTTCACAAAGAACAGAACACTTGTAAACTACCCAAGCTACTCATCAGTGTAGAGCAGCGTAGACAGTTTATGTCCAGCCTGTTCAGCAGACTGAACAGCTTGAGCAAAACTGTCTTTGTTGCAACACATGCAACACATAGAACAGCTTTAGGCTGATATTGCAAATCTTTTTCAGGTTTCAATAAGGCATATAACAGGCCTTAAATTCAACCTTCAAAGGCATCAACAGGTTTGATTAATAATCTCCCCCTCAGATGCAGAGCAGGTTTAACTGAGGCCTTTTTTGTGCCTAACAATCTCCCCATATTTGCAATAACCATTCTAAGCTGGCCTTGTCAAAAATCACTATATATTTTTACAGTACATTTGCTGAAATAAAATTACAACATCAAAGTAAAGTAAAAGATCAGTTTATATATACACTGATTTTTTATTACATTAGAACAACACATGTTCTTACAAAAGTACAACTGATGTACTGATGTATATTACAACTAATGTAACATAGAAAATTACAACAAATGTAAATAAAGTACAACTAACGTACATTGGACTGTTTTTGTTGGGAACAGATAATGGTAAGCCTGTCCAACTGATGGACAGCTTCCATTCTTCACCTACCCAGATGGTAGATGGACTTCATCACACTGGAGGGGGACCTTGAAACATCTTTTCAAGTTCCTCTCTAGTATCCTCAAGTTCTTGAACTTCACTTCTTATTATCATAAACTTGGGATCCTGAAGTTCACCTCTTTCATAGAAGCCTCTGAGCTAATCCCAGACGGCTGCTCTCCACTTACTAGACTGCCTGAATGAAACTGCAAGTCTGAAGGCCACAAGTTGTCTTAGATCCACTTTGTATAGATCTGAAGCTCTTTGAAAGCATTTTTTCTGAGTTAAGGGATCCACAAAGAATGCCCCCAGCTCAGGCTCTTCAATAATCTTGCCATCTTCAAACTCTATTCCACTAGGCAGGCTGTGATCAACTCCCTTCATCTCAATGGCATAATCGCCTTGTTCAATCAGTGCAAGGAGTAGTTCCATTTCAGTGTCCTTCCTTGTCCTCCTGGCCTTAATTTTTGGATGTGTCACAAAGACACCTTCACTAACTTCTTTGGAGATCAGGCCAAGGTTCTTTACTCTCTCCATTAGTTTCTTGACATATGCCCTGATTGTCTTAGCCGTTTCTGACTTTGACTCACTCAGAGCAACTGCCAGCTCAATCCATTCTCTGTACCCCATCTGTGCTACGTCAGTGTAGTCATATGTTTCTAATTCTGGGCCTGCTGCACCCATCCTTGTTATTTTCAACTTCCACTGACTGCCTTTTCTTGATATAGGGACAGCTTTGACAATTGCTTCCTTGGCAAGCCTTCTTTCAGCAACATCTTGAAATATTTTCTTTACCAGGTTGTCAAAATGGAACTGAGCTCTTGCATGAGGCACTGTAGGCTTGGTCACTGAGACCATAGTACCTTTATCTTTTTCTGCTTCCTTCTCCCCTGCTGATCCCTTAGCAGCTTCCAATATTTTCTTTTGCACTTCCAGAGTAGACATTTTAACTTTCTTTGCTTCTTGTAGTGCAAATGATTTGGCAGCTTTGGCAGATTCTTCTTCTTTTCTAAGAACTTCCAGGGCTTGAAGCTGTTCTTCTCTAAACTCAATATATTTGTGCATAGGAAGACCCATTTCTTTGGCCCTGGCTTTGTGAAATTTGATTTCTGCTTCTTTCTACTGTTGAGGATCAGTTGCTGCTATTTCTTTACCCTTAGCTGTTGTAGTGACAGCAGCTTCAGGACTTTCCTCCTCCTCTTCTTCTTCTTCTAAGATCAGATGCCTCCTTCTGCTGCTTGGCCTGTCCTCAGGAATGGATTCCTCCTCCTTAGACTGAGCAGGGATTGAAGATTCAACCTGAGTAGGCTGAGCAGCATGGGAGGCACCCTCCAGTGTACCTGTTGAAGCTCCTGCTTGTTGACCAGTTTGTGCTGCAGGCACTGGTTTCTCCTTAGGAGAAGAAGTTTTCTCCCCCTTTGAAGGAGATGGACCAGCACCTTCAACACCTGGTCTGCCTGAAGACACTAAGTCAACAGGCTTGCCAGCAGTTTTGGCAGTAGGCTTGGGGCCAACAAGGCTAGTCACTAAGAAAGCCAAATTGTCCTTTACCTCTGCAAGCTGGGAAAGGCAGTTTTGAAGAGAAGAGGATTGTGTATCAGCAAGGGAGGTCAGCTTAACAATGTTTTCCCTATCAGACTCGGTGTACAGCAAACTTTGAAGCTGTGCAAGATGTAATTCGAGAGAATCTTGCACATCAGCAAGGTTTGATGACACAGAATTTGAAAGGGAGCTAATAAGGTTGTTCAAGCTGGCCAAAGTAATAGGAAGAGTAGTGTTGCAAGAAGTTAGGAGAGATGACAGCTGTTGAGAAATAGCTGTCATTGAGGACACAGAGTCCTGTTGTAGTGAAAGAATTGAGGATAGGGAGGTGGACACATTTTGCAGCTGTGCAGTGAGTGCAAGCAGCTGTTGAGAATTATCTGGTTGTGGAGTGGCAGGGAAGGAATCCTTGAACAAATCAAAGAATCCCTTAAGCTGTTCAGACACAGAGTCTGAAATAAGAGATGGCAGAGAGGTGATAGAGGTTTCTAAAGAACCAACTTTGTTGGTCAGCAGTGGAAGCTGATCCTTCAAAGGCAGGTCTTTAGGAGAAGGAGGTGTATGGGTGGACTGTTTAGATTGGGTAGATGGAGAAGATGATGATGAGGCTGTTGTATGAGGATGTGATGGAGAGGGAAGAGGAACATTTGATAGAAGCTCCATAGCCTGGGCAAAAGTAATGTGGCCCAGCTTGGAGGGGTCAAAGGGTCCCTCATCAGCGGCTGTAGCTGCATCATCAGGAGAAGGGGTTGATGTTGGGGGCCTTTCAGATGCTGCTTGTGTTGCAACATCCTCATGAAGGCCAGTGGGGGTTCCCTCTTCAGTGCCTTGGTGTAAAAGCACCTCATCATTGGGAGATGGGATATGCATTTCAACATCAGCAGTGGTAAAACCTGTTGATGGAGTTTGCATAGAGGGAGCAGCCTCACCAGAGGGATGGTATGATCCCAGAGGTTCATCAGCTTGGGTTGTTGGTCCCTCAGCAGCTGTTTGGTGTAGAACAGCTGTATCATGGGGAGCAGAAGTTTGAGGCTGAGCTGCTGATTGGTCTATACCAGCAGCGTGGGCACCTCGTGCAGACTCAGGGTGTAAAGAGATTTGTGTGGGGGACAGTGTGGACTCAGTATGGAGTGTAGAGGGCTCCTGTCTTTCAATATTCTCAGCCTGTTGGGAGGCTGGAATAGTTGAGGTGGTGATCTCCTTATGTACAACTGGTTCCTGTTGGGAGGAACCAGAGGGTCTAGGCTGACTCTGGGTAGACTCAGGTTGGAGGGAAGCATGCTCCAATTGGGCTGAACCTTCTCCCAATATAGGAGAGGCAACAGGGGTTGCTTCTCTTATAACTGAACCCTAATGGGAGGGAACAGTGGAGGTGGTTGTTTTGGCTGGTTTCTTTTTGGAGATGGATTTCGTTGGTAGTGAAAGGATGAAGTGGGTGATTGTGGAGAGGTGATGAGGGGTTTAGACTGGACAGGTTTTGAGACTGGGTCAGAAACAGGTGGGTTGGCCTGTTCCATGTGGACAGGTTCTGACTTTGACTTTAAGCGCGATTTTGACATGACTGCCGCTATCAGCCAAACATTGTGAGACATAGGACTTAAGATCGGATGATGTTTAATCCCACGCACACACTTTTAATTGTGGGGGCCAACCACATACTGGGCTAGCTACCAGTAAGACAACGTGGGCAAACATCGGAGTAGACTTAATCATAGACTGACATAGACTTTCTCAGACTTGAATTATGCGGAAGGATATGCAAGCATTGATATCAAGGCAAATGACTGAAAATATACAAGTAATGAATCAAGATAGCAACAATAATATTTCCAAGACTAATTCATATTGTAAAGACAAGTGTGCATGATGACATATTAAAAGCTATCATGATCCACAGGGCATCACCGTACCAAGGTGTGCACAGGTCACATTCTAGCTAAGCATATAGACTTTCAAATGAAGCTAGAACAACAATATGTTTCACATGAAGACAAGCATGTATACAGTTATATCTATAACTCACAGTTACTGGTTTTATTGCATGACCGTTGACTTTGACTTTTGCAAGCGGATTGAATCCACCACCTGAGTTATCTCAGGATTTAGCAATTGACTTTACAGACTGTAGCTTTGACTTTGATGACTTTGGCTCTGACTTTGGCTTTGACTTGCTTGTCTGACTTTGGCTTGACTTTATTAACTAATCTTGGCTTTAATTGCTTTAACTTGACTTTTCTGGCTTGGCTTTACGGACTTTGACCTTACAACATGGTTCAGATTTAGCTGAACCTGTTATTTGCATGATAACTCAATTTACATAAGCTTATTGACTTTTTACAACACAATTGTGTATTTATATCGCATTCTTTGACTTTCTGATGCTTATCTATAGACTTATTCATTTATTGGCTTTTCAAGTCATCTCAGACTTTGTTGAATCACAAATTAGGCTTATGACCTAACTTGACATGATTTTAATGACTTTATAATCTTATATGCATTTCATGAACATGTATATCATTATGAGATCATTATTCGACTTTACTTACATTTTAACTTAATCATATGCATGTAATGACATATTATGCAATATCAAACAACTAATCCTTTAAATAAGTGATTTATGTGACTTATAACATATTTATATGTCATTATTCTATAACCCCTACAATTGATTTTCTTTTTCATACAATCATCTTACATATATTCATAGCGTCAATATGCATAATTTATTATTAAAGCCTCACTTTATGCCTTCCTTTAATTTTAATGGAAATGATTAACATGCTTATTGAAATGCTCATAAGTCACACAAAAGTATGCTTTCATAACAATTAAACATCATGGCTTTATATATTAGTTCACATTACACACCAAGGCTTTGTATTTTACTTCTTTAATACCATGAATTATAGATTGGAACTCTCACCTACATGCATACTATTGTTGTTAGTTAAGGGGCTGCTACTACAATCAAGATCACACACATACATGTCTACACCCTCAAATAAAATGCATACACGTAACATACATCAATTAGAGAAAGGGGCTGCTGAAATATAGTTAAGTGACCACACACATTTATTTTGCTTAATTACATGTATATATGAATGTAATGAAGTTGTTGTGGCTGCTGCAAATTTGCTTGGGTTAATAGCATATATCCGAGAAATGTTAAGAAGAACAGGAAATGAAAGTAATTTGGCTGCAAATAGAGGTTGTTTCTGTTTTTACTTTCGCACACAACACACACATAACATATACTATATTTATGAAGAATAAAGACTGCACCTATGTATGTATTAATATGCGCTAGGCTGCTGTAAGTAAAAATCCCGAAATATATATATATATATATATATATATATATATATATAATATATATATATATATATATATATATATATATATATATATATATATATATATATGCCTATCGGTGCTGTTTCGGTAATTAAAAATGTGCTAAAAAGGAAAGGAAAGGCTGCTGCCTTTTCTGTTTTTGACAGCCCTACATATATCCGAAATCAGTGATAGAAAAAGGTTTGCTGTCATTTACTTTCTTTTGTGAATAAAGGAGTGATAAAGGCTATTCCTATTGTTGTTTCAGTCTCACACAGTGCACACACAGTGCACACACTGCACATATGTATTTATATGGAAAGAAGGCTGCTGAATTTTGCTGTTTGGACAGCTATACATCGACACACACATATACATTTAAAGGAAAAGGTTGCTGTTGTTCTATTTCTATTTATACACTGCACACACAAACTTAATTTGTGAAAGAAAAGGACAGGGTTGTGCAGGTTCTGTCCAGACTTCTGGCAACACACAAACAGAACATGCATTCTGATTTTTCTATCTATTTTCCTCTAAATCCAACAGTAAATTCAAATAGAATTAATGGTCATTCATGCTTCAACTGTGAACAAAATGCATATGTATATATCTACGCCATGGCCGAAGGCCAAATGGCCCTCTTGGCCATCAAAATCGTTTAGAAACAGATGCATAAACACATATAAAACAGAGAAAATGGGCTGCTGGAACTGTCCGAATCATCCGAGATTTGCACCATTTTTGGTGAATCTCGGATATTGCTTTCCAATACAAAACACACATACACACTACCTGCACTTCTTATTCTGTTTTTTTTTTATCGGATGTGTGTGTTTTCGACCTATCCAGCAGCAAATAAAAGGGATTAAAGGCGATTTCAGGTTTCATTTTCAAAAATATGGAATTAAGCTCTAGAAATGCACATAGGATCAATTAAACATAAGAGGATGACATGCATGTCTTTTAGTTTCTGTTTGCAACTTTAAAATATGCCCAATTTTCATGGTTTTAAAGCTTTTGAAACAATACAAATTTTCCAGAAATCGTGGCCTTCATTTTGCTAACAAGAACAATTAGATGATAGGTTTACCTTAAATCCTTGTAGAAATCCATTGCTTGATGTTTCTTTGACTTGATTCTTGATTTTAATTCAAGATTGGTGATGAACTTGATGGACCGTGAGTTTGAGAAAGGTTAGAGAGAAAGGCTTTCAATTTCTTCACATTGATGAAAATGAGTTGATCCATATATTTGGGGTTTTTATTTATATAAAATATCAAGTTTCATAAATGTAAATTTTGGCCACCAAACTTATTTTTCTTATATCCCTTCTTGAATTAATCTTCAAAATATCATACTTTGGAACATATAACTTTTATTATTTTAAACTAAAATCGCATTGCTATTTAAGTAATTAAAATTACTTAATTTGTACAAATTTCATTTATTTCATTTTATCATTTTTATTAACTTAATAAAGAAAATTCATAGCTAACGAATGTATTTAAGAATTACATTTAACATATTAATTAACTCCAAACTTGTTAATTATTGCTAATCATGTTTATCGTTGCTGATTGAAGTTAATTAAAGTTCAGGTTGTTACAGAATGGGCTCCACCACGCATAACTTCGTCCTCGAAGTTGTCTATGTTCAGATAAATGTAACTGGAATAACAAAGTAGCTATGTATTCCTATAATCTGACATAAACATTCTGGTGTTATTTGAATGAGCACCATCTGTATTTCATGATTTCTTGCCTCTTTGGCTTTTATAACTATTACATGTACTGATTTCTCAATATCAAGAATTTAAATGTTGACTTATGCAATCCATTTAAGAATTTTAGGTTTCCTGCTTATCGCTTATACTTTTTGGTATTATTGAACAATTTCACTTATTGATGATTTTATTATCATCAATCGCTTCGCAGACTTTTGACTTTTGCTTACCAATATCAAGACTTGAAATGATTTTTTTTTTTATTTGTAATCCATGAGTTCACGGTTACTTTATTTGCTTCAGCCAAGACCTTTATTGACAAGACAATGGAATATGAATTCCATATTTACTTGTGTATAGACTTATAATTGACTTTCATTGGTCATTCAAGACCAATCGCTTAATTCTTATAAGACTTTCTCTTTATTTCTCATTTGACTCTAGCTTTGTATCTCTGACATATTTGATTTCAATTCATGCTGACATTGGGTGCTTGACAATGGGGGTTCAAACACCATTCTTCTCATTTAATTTTATTGGATCAGCAACTTCTTACTTTGCCTCATTATGAGACACGCTGTAATCTTTCAGATTGCAAGGCTTTACGAGGAAACTTGTGCTTAAAAATTCAGTTTTGGGTTTCCTTAAAGCTTTTGAATCATACATGATTCAAGCACTGATACTTATATCGCTTATAGGTAGAATTTCTTATCTGAAAACACATTAATGTTATAGCATCAACTTATACAACTTATATGTCATCCGCATATACACTATCGATGACAAAGTTGTACAGTCGAACTCAAGACTTATTTTGAAATCATAAGTCGATTTAAATTATGAATAGAAAATTTTTCTTCTGATCTCCTTAGCGATCCTATTTTTAAAATGTTTCTATGGAATCGGAATGAGGTCGAGATTGAAGATAGCGTTATTGGTAGCTGTCTCAATTTCAAGGATAGTAGGAAACTACGCAAGTGACAGGGTTAATTCACATGAAAATGTTGTAGAGATGAAAGAACATTTTGTAGTTGTATCAAACGATAAAATACTGATATTTGAATTTAACAAACGTACTCATGGATGCATTTGGCATTTCCTCTGTTTCTTCGGCTGTTATATGATAGGCACGGGCTTTGGCTGATGGAGTTGCAGCAGTGCTCTTCATTGTTGAACCTCCGGCATACGACACGGATTGACTGTTGCTTCTCATTGGACATTGATAGTTAAAGTGTCCCGGTTTTCCACACGTGGAACAACCAAGACCCCTCGTTGGGCATTCCTCGCTACTATGACCGATTTTGCTGCAAACATAACATATCACATCAATTGGATTACATAATCCTACATGTGATTTCCTACACCTTTTGCACACTCGTTGTTCTGATTGAATCGCGTAAGACTTGGCCTTCTGAGGAGAGTTATACTGATGAGTTTGTTGAGACTGAGTCTTTCCTGTCTTAAAGAATCTACTGAGCCGTTGCTTCTTTGGTGGAGAAGGACATGTAGGATTCATCTGAATGGCGCTTAGTTGTTCACCATACTCCAGGTATTCGCTTTCAATTTGTCTGGCTGCTTCCACCATCTCCAAATATGTCTTGTATTTGTTACCACTCATCGGCTGGCGATATTTTGGGTTTAATCCTCTGCGAAAACGATTCATTTTTCTTTCTTCTGTGGCTACTTGATAAGATGAATAGTCACACAATCGCGAGAACTCGTGCTCGTATTCATCGACCGTCTTGTCGCCTTGAGTCAGTTGCATCAATTGAACTTCCATTCTATCTTGCTGATCCGCGGGACAATACTTAGCATTGAACATGTCGAGGAATTGCTCCCATTCAAGTGTTTGGATGACGTCCTCTCCGTAGATACTCCTCTGTGTCTTCCACCATGCGCGGGCAACTCCAACAAATAAGGCAGTAGCGAACTTGACTCTTTGTGAATCTAAACACTCAGAGATACTGAAAATCTCTTCTGTGTGACAAATCCAATCCAATGCCTGGATGGGGTCTACAGTACCCTCAAACGTTAAGGCACCACTAGACTTAAAGTCTTTGAATCGGCAGCCTTTTGGCTGATCAATTTGGGCATTATCAATGGAGTTTTCAGTATCAGAATTATCGTTATGGGTTTGCCTATCCTTTCTTTTATTCTTTTTATCCGCCTTACGTTTTGCTTCAGCCTCATCACGAGCCTGAAACTGTTCTTGGATTAGCTTGACTTGTTTTTCATTTTGTTGTGCTAACAGTTGTTGTATCATCTCAAACAGTTGCTGAGGTGTGACATTATCAGGAATTCCTCCTTGTCCAGACATCCTTACTGAAATATAAAAATTCAAGTGACTTTCAGTATATAGACTTAGTGACTATGTACCCTTTTTCCCATCCTAACAGTCTATACATCCTATCTTAGTTCAAGCCACCTAGCATGATTGACACTTTATGTATTGCTTAAGTTTGAGACCAAGTATTACTTTCATAATACTTGATTCACTCAAACTATTGCTCTGATACCATCGTGTCAAGACCGACCCTTATGGGGCAGTCCTGAATGACTAGGTCCCAAGGAGCAATACAGCATCAATCACAACTAAGATAGAATTAATAAAGTGCGGAATTAAGTCCTTACAGAAATTAGGATTATTTTGCAATAAGTTTAAAACAAGACCATTAAAGTTTAAAAATAAACTATAAAGGGCACAAGGACACTAATCTAGCACATAACCACAATACATGTCGTTGCTTCTACCCAAACCACCACGATAATCAATTCATTTGATACCAATTTCAGTTGAAGTAGTGGTCTAGTGACTTCAAATTCGGGCGCACAGATCCTAAGGACTTGGTTCAGCTGGACTTTTTCCTTTGAACTTTCCTGTAAAAAAGATTCAACAACAACTGTAAGCGGTGCTTAGTGAGATTATAGATTTAACAGTTAACATGCCATGACAATTTTAAGCGGAGACTTGACTTTGACTTTTGACTTTGATCTCTGACTTTGACTTTAAGAGCGATTTTGACATGACTGCCGCTATCAGCCAGACATTGTGAGACATAGAACTTAAGATCGGATGATGTTTAATCCCACGCACACGCTTTTAATTGTGGGGGCCAACCACATACTGGGCTAGCTACCAGTAAGACAACTTGGGCAAACATCGGAGTAGACTTAATCATAGACTGACATAGACTTTCTCAGACTTGAATTATGCGGAAGCATATGAAAGCATTGATATCAAGGCAAATGACTGAAAATATTCAAGTAATGAATCAAGATAGCAACAATAATATATCCAAGACTAATTCATATTGTAAAGACAAGTGTGCATGATGACATATTAAAAGCTATCATGATCCACAGGGCATCACCGTACCAAGGTGTGCACAGGTCACATTCTAGCTAAGCATATAGACTTTCAAATAAAGCTAGAACAACAGTATGTCTCACATGAAGACAAGCATGTATACAGTTATATCTATAACTCACAGTTACTGGTTTTATTGCACGACCGTTGACTTTGACTTTTGCAAGCGGATTGAATCCACCACCTTAGTTATCTCAGGATTTAGCAATTGACTTTACAGACTGTAGCTTTGACTTTAATGACTTTGGCTTTGACTTGCTTGTCTGACTTTGGCTTGGCTTTATTAACTGATCTTGGCTTTAATTGCTTTAACTTGACTTTTCTGGCTTGGCTTTACGGACTTTGACCTTACAACATGGTTCAGATTTAGCTGAACCTGTTATTTGCATGATAATTCAATTTACATAAGCTTATTGACTTTTTACAACACAATTGTGTATTTATATCGCATTCTTTGACTTTCTGATGCTTATCTATAGACTTATTCATTTATTGGCTTTTCAAGTCATCTCAGACTTTGTTGAATCACAAATTAGGCTTATGACCTAACTTGACATGATTTTAATGACTTTATAATCTTATATGCATTTCATGAACATGTATATCATTATGAGATCATTATTCGACTTTACTTACATTTTAACTTAATCATATGCATGTAATGACATATTATGCAATATCAAACAACTAATCCTTTAAATAAGTGATTTATGTGACTTATAACATATTTATATGTCATTATTCTATAACCCCTACAATTGATTTTCTTTTTCATACAATCATCTTACATATATTCATAGCGTCAATATGCATAATTTATTATTAAAGCCTCACTTTATGCCTTCCTTTAATTTTAATGGAAATGATTAACATGCTTATTGAAATGCTCATAAGTCACACAAAAGTATGCTTTCATAACAATTAAACATCATGGCTTTATATATTAGTTCACATTACACACCAAGGCTTTGTATTTTACTTCTTTAATACCATGAATTATAGATTGGAACTCTCACCTACATGCATACTATTGTTGTTAGTTAAGGGGCTGCTACTACAATCAAGATCACACACATACATGTCTACACCCTCAAATAAAATGCATACACGTAACATACATCAATTAGAGAAAGGGGCTGCTGAAATATAGTTAAGTGACCACACACATTTATTTTGCTTAATTACATGTATATATGAATGTAATGAAGTTGTTGTGGCTGCTGCAAATTTGCTTGGGTTAATAGCATATATCCGAGAAATGTTAAGAAGAACAGGAAATGAAAGTAATTTGGCTGCAAATAGAGGTTGTTTCTGTTTTTACTTTCGCACACAACACACACATAACATATACTATATTTATGAAGAATAAAGACTGCACCTATGTATGTATTAATATGCGCTAGGCTGCTGTAAGTAAAAATCCCGAAATATATATATATATATATATATATATATATATATATATATATATATATATATATATATATATATATATATATAT
This sequence comes from Centrapalus pauciflorus, assembly GCA_020465985.1. NCBI lineage: Eukaryota > Viridiplantae > Streptophyta > Magnoliopsida > Asterales > Asteraceae > Centrapalus > Centrapalus pauciflorus. The sequence goes on from JAANYP010005022.1 coordinate 254,950, forward strand.
ATATATATATATATATATATATATATATATATATATATATATATATATGCCTATCGGTGCTGTTTCGGTAATTAAAAATGTGCTAAAAAGGAAAGGAAAGGCTGCTGCCTTTTCAGTTTTTGACAGCCCTACATATATCCGAAATCAGTGATAGAAAAAGGTTTGCTGTCATTTACTTTCTTTTGTGAATAAAGGAGTGATAAAGGCTATTCCTATTGTTGTTTCAGTCTCACACAGTGCACACACAGTGCACACACTGCACATATGTATTTATATGGAAAGAAGGCTGCTGAATTTTGCTGTTTGGACAGCTATACATCGACACACACATATACATTTAAAGGAAAAGGTTGCTGTTGTTCTATTTCTATTTATACACTGCACACACAAACTTAATTTGTGAAAGAAAAGGACAGGGTTGTGCAGGTTCTGTCCAGACTTCTTGCAACACACAAACAGAACATGCATTCTGATTTTTCTATCTATTTTCCTCTAAATCCAACAGTAAATTCAAATAGAATTAATGGTCATTCATGCTTCAACTATGAACAAAATGCATATGTATATATCTACGCCATGGCCGAAGGCCAAATGGCCCTCTTGGCCATCAAAATCGTTTAGAAACAGATGCATAAACACATATAAAACAGAGAAAATGGGCTGCTGGAACTGTCCGAATCATCCGAGATTTGCACCATTTTTGGTGAATCTCGGATATTGCTTTCCAATACAAAACACACATACACACTACCTGCACTTCTTATTCTGTTTTTTTTTTATCGGATGTATGTGTTTTTCGACCTATCCAGCAGCAAATAAAAGGGATTAAAGGCGATTTCAGGTTTCATTTTCAAAAATATGGAATTAAGCTCTAGAAATGCACATAGGATCAATTAAACATAAGAGGATGACATGCATGTCTTTTAGTTTCTGTTTGCAACTTTAAAATATGCCCAATTTTCATGGTTTTAAAGCTTTTGAAACAATACAAAATTTCCAGAAATCGTGGCCTTCATTTTGCTAACAAGAACAATTAGATGATAGGTTTACCTTAAATCCTTGTAGAAATCCATTGCTTGATGTTTCTTTGACTTGATTCTTGATTTTAATTCAAGATTGGTGATGAACTTGATGGACCGTGAGTTTGAGAAAGGTTAGAGAGAAAGGCTTTCAATTTCTTCACATTGATGAAAATGAGCTGATCCATATATTTGGGGTTTTTATTTATATAAAATATCAAGTTTCATAAATGTAAATTTTGGCCACCAAACTTATTTTTCTTATATCCCTTTTTGAATTAATCTTCAAAATATCATACTTTGGAACATATAACTTTTATTATTTTAAACTAAAATCGCATTGCTATTTAAGTAATTAAAATTACTTAATTTGTACAAATTTCATTTATTTCATTTTATCATTTTTATTAACTTAATAAAGAAAATTCATAGCTAACGAATGTATTTAAGAATTACATTTAACATATTAATTAACTCCAAACTTGTTAATTATCGCTAATCATGTTTATCGTTGCTGATTGAAGTTAATTAAAGTTCAGGTTGTTACACATAGTCTCAGGTGCCACAGAGGCACCAGCCACAGAGGCTTGAGGTTTAACGAATGAACCAGGGTGAGGAGCCTGCTCCCCCTCAGCCACAGAGGCAAAGGGTTCAGGCTCAGACTGAGCTGTTTTGGCCTTCTTTTTCACAGGCCCAGCTTCAGCGGTTGCCAGGGTCCTCTTAACAAGTTTGGACCTGGCTTTGGATTTTCTCGTGGGAGCAGCAGCTTCTGGATCCACCCTCACAGCAGAGGGTCCTTCCACCAATCCTAACAGCCTCCTCATTGGTGTGGACAGAGGAGGCTCATTTGGGAGTATAGTAGTGTAGAAAACTCTATTCCCTATTACAGGAAATGCAGCAGTATGAAGTAAAGGCTGAGAGTTGTACAGGTGCTCCCCACAAATGTGTCTGAATATGAGGCTCAGAAACCTAGGGTATCGAACAGCAGCTGGTCTGGGCTCTTGCTGCACCAGGTTCCTCAGATTCAGAAAGATCCACTTAGCCATATCAATTGTAGTCCCATCCACCAGCTGTAGGACTATTGGGATTTCATCACGGCTCAGTTGGTCAAATGAACCAACTTTGCTGCTGAAGCTCATCATCACTGAGGCAAACAGAAAGCTGTAGGTAGGAGACAAATCCTTCCTATACAGCGTTGCTCCAATTTTGGGTTCTGCTACACCACAGAAGCGTAGCAAATTTCCCATTTGCTCATTTTCAGGCTGGGGCATGTCGTATGATTCAGCAATGTGTAACAACCTAGCTTTTTACTTAACTTTAATTCTGTCTTTGATTCAATAATGTAATTTTATTACATTATTTATATTGTCATTTTAATTAGGTAATGAGAATATTTAATCAATATAAGTTATATTAGAAATGATAAAAAGTAAAGATAAGTTAGTTAACTAAAAAGAATCAGATATTGAGGGATCAAAAGCGACAATTTCATAAAGTTGAAAATAAGAAGACATAAAGTCTTTTAATTCCTCATTATCACACATTAAGCAAAAATCAATTCTCTCTCTCTTCTTTCTCTCACTACCATACGGCTTCTCTCAAAATCACCAAGAACTTCATTAATTTGCAATTAATTGAGGAAGTAATCAAAGAAGGAGTTACAACAATAATCAATCATCACCAAACAACAAGATTTTCGAGGTAAAAACCCATTTAAATTTCGCATTCTATGAGTTTTGGTTCGGTTTTGTTAAAAACCGAAACCTATGATTATAATTTGAGATTTGTTGGTTGCATGTTGGAAATTTTAATAGATAAGCATGTATTTAAGTGTATAAATGTAATAAAAACAAAGATTTTAGTTTGGATTGTTCAAATAATGATGAAATCGGAATTTTGGTGTAAAAAATATGTTCTTGACAAAAAGTTTGTATTTTGAACGATCTTGCACAAATTATAATGTTTTTGATAGGGAAAATGATATAAGATCAACCTAATAATGATAACATAACATTATTTTAAGTTGCATGTTAATAAAAATAATAATAACTTTTTAGAAATTTTATGAAAAACCCGTATGCATAAAGTTAAGAACAATAAGAACAAAATCTGGGAAAATATGAACAGGTAGGATCCGAATTCGGCTGAGTCCGAATTCGGATAAGAAGCACCAATTCGGATCCCTTTGTCTCGGACCCTATGATTCGGATATGATGCTCATTTTCGGACCCATGATTTCGGATAACCAATTTCGGATATCCCAATTCGGATGAAATGCCATTCGGATCTCCTTGAAATTCGGATGCATCCTAATTCGGGTATCTATTTCGGATGATGTGTATTTCGGATGAAAATTCGGATTGAACAATCCGGTCCGAATCCGGGTATCTGAGCCGGGTTGGCCCGAATCCGGATGACCAATCCGGATGGTCCGAAATTAAAAGGATCCGGATCCAAGCCTTTTATTTTGATATTTTAACATCACAATTAAATACTATTATATAAATACAAGAATCATGAAATTATGATTTTAATGACTAAAGATTTATAAGCATATATATATATATATATATATATATATATATATATATATATATATATATATATATATATATATATATATATATATATATATATCTTTTAAAGATTTAAAGAAACAAAGAAAAGGAACTAACAAATTATTGATGAGTTATCAGTAATCAGATCAGATGAACTAAAGATTTATAATCTAAAAGCTAATGATATGATACGATAATTATTCTGGACAGGTTCAGATAAATCTGAACAAAAGATTGAAAGATATTGAAAGTGGGTCACTGATTAGAAAAGAAAAGCCAGAGAACAGATAGATCAAGATTAAAGATAAATCCTGGGATAACTCAGGTGGTGGATTATAAATCTGCTTGATAAAGACTACAGAAACTGTGAGTTATAGATATTCAGTTTTTCATGCTAGACTTCCGATTGAGATATATTGTTGATGACAGTTTATTTGACATTCATGAATGCTCAGCTGATTGTGACCTGTGCACACCATGGTTCGGTGATGCCCTGTGGATCATGATAGCTAATTTGACTTATCATTTCACATGACATTGTACTTATAGTTCATTTCATATGTTATTGCTATCATGACTTTGATCACTATGCTTTCTTTATTGATCGCATCATTTGACATATTGATTCAGCTTAGAATAATTAGCTTTATCGGTCTATTGTTCTAGACCTAGCTATGTCACCAGTTCTATTGAACTTGGTATTGATATTCCGATGTTTCCCCATGAAGACCGCTGGTAGCTAGCCCAACATGAGTGGATAGCTTCCACTAAAAGCGTGAGCGTGGGCTGAACATCATCCGATTCCCTGAGTTCTATATCTCAATCATTGAGTGGCTGTAGCGGCAGTCCAGACATATCACGTTTTGACCCATGATCCGCTTGATCAATGCATGTAACCTGAAAATCTATATTCTCACTAAGCCTTGCTTACCAGTTGTTGTTTAATATTTTACAGGAAAAGATAAAGGAAAGTCACCTGCAGGACCTAGTTCTTAGGTCTTACAAGAGCAAGATTGAAGTATTCTATAGACCACTACTCAACAAACCCTTCGGTACTGATTGGCAGATGATAATTGTGGTGGTCTGGGTAGATGTAATTTGATTGTATGATGAAATGTATTAGATTAGTCTGGTACCCTTTATTAGTTTATTTAAAAAATTGTAATCTGAACTAAAATTGTATTAAACTTATCCTAATGTTTGTACTTGTAATCTGAAATTCCGCAACTTAAATTACTCTATCTTAGTTATGATTGATATCGTGTTGCATGATGTGGGACCTAGACTCTGAGGACTGCCCAGTAAGGGGAGATCTTCACAAGATGGTATCAGAGCCCATAGTTTGAGTGAATCAAGTATTACGAGAGTAATACTTGGTCTCAAACTGAAGCAATACATATGTATCGATCATTTAGGTGGTTTGAACTGAGATAGGATGTACAGACTGTTAGGATGGGGAAAAAGGGTACATAGATCTAAGTCTATAAACTGATAGTTAAATGATTTTTAATTTTCAGTAAAGATGTCAGGATCAGGTGACATTCCCAACAACATGACCCCACAACAAATGTTTGAAATGATGCAACAACTACTAGCTCAGCATTCTGAACAACAAAATAAGTATATGCAAGAACAGCTTCAGGCTAGAGATGAGGCCGAAGCAAAAAGACGCGCGGACAAAAAGAACAAAAGAAAAGATAAACAAATCCAGAACGATGAATCTGATTCTGATAACTCTACTCCGAATGCCCAAATTGAACAGCCGAAAGGCTGTAAGTTCAAGGATTTTAAAGCTAGCGGTGCCCTTAACTTCGAGGGTACAGTCAACCCAATCCAGGCGATGGATTGGATAAGTCACACTGAAGAAATTTTCAGAATCTCCGATTGCTTGGAGTCCAAGAAAGTGAGTTATGCATCTGCTCTGTTCGTGGGTGCTGCCCGTGCCTGGTGGAAAACCCAGAGAAGTATTTATGGCGAGGAGGTCATCCAGACTCTTGAATGGGAACAGTTTCTTGAAATGTTCAACGCGAAGTATTGTCCTGCGGATCAACAAGACAAGATGGAAGTTCAACTGTTGCAGTTAACCCAAGGAACTAAGACTGTAGACGAGTACGAGCACGAATTCTCACGGCTCTGTGGATATTCTTCATATCAGGTAGCTACTGAAGAAAGAAAGATGAACCGATTTCGTGGAGGACTTAACCCGAAATATCGACACCCAATGAGCGCAATAAAGTACAATTCGTATCTCGAAATGGTTGAAGCAGCAAGGCAGATTGAGAGAGGATATTTAGAGTACGGTGATCAACTCTATGCTCCATCAATGAACCCGACTTGTCCATCTCCCCCAGAGAAGCAAAGATTCGGCAGATTCTTTAAGCCCAACAAGTCTCAGTCCCAGCAACCCCGACAATCTCAGCAATACAGTTCGCCACAGAAAGTCCAAGCTTATTCGCTTACAAATGAACCACGGTTCTGCAAGAGATGCAGAAAATCGCATATGGGATTGTGTAATCCAGACGATGTCACGTGTTATGTGTGTAGCAGAATCGGCCATAGTAGAGAAGAGTGCCCCCAACGAGGTCTTGGTTGTGCTAAATGCGGAAAGCGCAGTCACTTCATGTATCAGTGCCACAGTGGACAACGAGGTCAATCACAATCATCAGCTGGAGGTTCTACAATGAAAAGCTCAGCTGCAACTCCAACTGTTAGGACCCGCGCCTTCCAAATAACGGCGGAGGAAGCGAAAGAAACCCCGGATGTGGTTACCGGTACGTTTTTATTAAACTCAATACCTGCACGTGTGTTATTCGACTCCGGTGCAAGCCGTTCATACATCTCGACTACTTTTGCGCAAAGATTATCTATGTTTCCTTCAAAGCTTCCTGTTATACTTGACATAGAGACAGCCAGTAACAACTACGTTGTGGCTGATTCCGTTTATCAGAATTGCACATTACTCGTTAATCACGTTGTATTTAACCTCGATCTTATCCCGATACCGCTAAAAGATTTCGACGTTATTATCGGCATGGATTGGTTAACGAACAACGAAGCTACTATTGTCTGCAACCACCGAATCATCCGAATCAAGACTTCAGACGGCCGAGTGTTAGAGATTAAAGGTGACAAGCGTAAAGGTGCTCATTGTTTTATATCGGTTGAGAAAGCGCGTAAATATCTTTCTAAGGGTCACGAATCTTATCTTTGTTATGTCTCGTCTGAATCCACCCCGGAAGCCAACAAGAAATCAGTATATGATATTTCGATCGTCTGTGAGTTCCCAGACGTATTCCCTGATGACATTTCTGGAGTGCCACCGGAACGACAAGTTGAATTCGGGATCGACTTAGTTCCTGGTGCGGCTCCCATCGCTAAAGCTCCCTACAGACTTGCGCCTGCAGAAATGCAGGAAATGTCAAAGCAATTGCAAGATCTGTTAGAGAAGGGATTTATCCGACCGAGTTCATCTCCGTGGGGTGCACCTGTCTTGTTCGTAAAGAAGAAAGACGGAACTCTCCGAATGTGCATTGACTATCGTGAGTTGAACAAAGTCACAATTAAAAATAAATATCCTCTGCCCAGAATTGATGATCTATTTGATCAGCTACAAGGAGCCAGCTATTTCTCAAAAATCGATCTTCGTTCTGGGTATCATCAGTTAAAAGTTAAAGAGGAGGATATTCCAAAGACAGCCTTCCGAACAAGATATGGTCATTACGAATTTCTCGTAATGCCTTTCGGATTAACGAATGCACCAGCGGCGTTCATGGACCTCATGAATCGAGTGTGCAGACCAATGCTGGATAAGTCAGTTATCGTATTCATAGACGATATTCTGATTTACTCCAAAACGGAGGCTGATCATATTGTTCATCTACGTCAATTGCTAGAGTTATTGAGAAATGAAAGACTCTATGCAAAATTCTCAAAGTACGAGTTTTGGCTCAGACAGGTAAAAATCTTACATTGTCTCGAGTTATTTCTTAAAGCGTTCGTTGTTTCAAAACTTGAATTCTACTTTGATTTCTTTTTAGATTCAATTCCTTGGCCATGTTGTATCTGGCGAAGGCATCTCCGTTGATCCATCCAAAGTCGAGGCCGTTCAAAAATGGCAAACGCCTCGCAATGCCTCCGAAATCAAAAGTTTCCTTGGATTGGCTGGTTACTACCGGCGATTCATTAAGGACTTTTCGAAGATTGCTGTGCCACTTACGATGCTAACACGAAAGAATACACCTTTCGTATGGGCTGATAAACAGAAAGAGGCATTTGAAACTCTGAAGCAGAAACTCATTCAAACGCCAATCCTAGCCTTACCAGAGGGCAATGATGACTTCGTCGTTTATAGCGATGCATCTGGTACAGGTTTAGGTTGTGTCCTCATGCAAAGGGGAAAAGTCATTGCCTACGCTTCAAGGCAATTGAAAGACTACGAGAAAAGTGCACCAACTCATGATCTTGAGTTGGCTGCCGTTACCTTTGCATTAAAAATTTGGCGGCATTATCTCTATGGGACCTAGACTCTGAGGACTGCCCTGTAAGGGGAGATCTTCACAGTGACACCGAGTCCCATAAAAGTCTCAAACATCTATTTACTCAAAAGGATCTGAACATGTAACAGCGCCGGTCCTTGGAGCTTATCAAGGACTATGATTGCGAGATCCTATATCATCCCGGCAAAGCCAATGTGGTCGCGGATGCATTGAGTAGAAAAGTCTATCCGGAAAAGTGTTGCTATGCCCTGACCCCAATTGTATTCTCTTCTGATCTCATTGAAGATATTAAATCTGCTCAAGCCGAAGCCTTGAAAGAAGAGAACATCTGTTTTGAAAATCTCAAAGGGCAACTTCAATTTCTGTCTATGAATCATTTGGGACTTCAATGTCTCAAGGGAAACCGAATCTGGATTCCTAAATATGGTTCTATTCGCAACACTCTTCTATCCGAAGCCCATCAGTCCAAGTTATCCATTCATCCTGGCAGCTCAAAGATGTATTTCGATCTGAAAGCGGATTATTGGTGGCCAGGAATGAAGAAAGACATCGGTCAATTTGTTGAAAGCTGCATAGTATGTCAAATGGTTAAGGCAGAACACCAGAAGCCCTTCGGGGATATGCAACCACTGCCAGTTCCTGAGTGGAAGTGGGAGCATATAACCATGGACTTTGTCACAAAATTGCCAAAGACCAAGAGACAACACGACTCCATCTGGGTAGTCGTAGATCGATTAACGAAGTCAGCGCATTTTATACCGATGAAAGAGACATATTCACTTGATAGATTGGCACAGATGTACATCACTGAGGTTATTTCACGTCACGGTGTGCCAAAATCTATCGTCTCTGATCGTGATAGTCGTTTCACTTCGAGATTTTGGAAAGCACTGCAAGACGGGTTGGGTACTCGAATCTCAATGAGTACAGCATATCACCCTAATGCAGATGGCCAAAGTGAACGCACTATCCTAACTCTGGAAGATATGCTCCGTGCCTGCGTTCTTGATCTGGGTGGTAACTGGGATGACCATTTACCCTTGGTCGAATTCTCATACAACAACAGTTATCATTCCACGATTAAGATGGCTCCTTTTGAAGCTTTATATGGACGAAAGTGCAGAACTCCCACCTGTTGGCGCGAAACAGGTGAATCGCCTTTAGCAGGTCCTGCCCTTCTACAGTTTACTCATGATAAGATTCAGCTTGTCAGAAGGAACATCCTTGAAGCTCAAAGCAGGCAGAAGTCGTATTATGATAATCGTCACAGATCGATCAGTTTTGCAGTTAACGATTGGGTGATGTTGAAGGTATCCCCAATGAAAAATGTGGTTCGGTTCATAAAGAGGAACAAGCTAGCTCCGAGATTCATTGGCCCGTTCAAGATTGTTGAAAAGATAGGAAATCAATCTTATCGTCTTGAACTGCCAACTGACTTAGCTGGAATACATCCTGTATTCCATGTTAGTCATCTACGAAAGAGTCTAGCTGATGAAAGAGAGGTACAGATACCACACGTTAATGTGCAAATTGATGAGAAGCTTCGAGTGGTTGAAGAGCCAGAATGTATTCTGGACTCGAAGACCAAAAAGCTTCGTAATAAAGAGATACAGATGGTGCTCGTCCAGTGGAAACACCACAAGGGTTCGCATCAGTCTTGGGAATCGAGAGATGTCATGAAAGCTACCTATCCAAGTCTGTTCGAACATAGCTAACTTCGAGGACGAAGTTTATGCGTGGTGGAGCCCATTCTGTAACAACCTAGCTTTTTACTTAACTTTAATTCTGTCTTTGATTCAATAATGTAATTTTATTACATTATTTATATTGTAATTTTAATTAGGTAATGAGAATATTTAATCAATATAAGTTATATTAGAAATGATAAAAAGTAAAGATAAGTTAGTTAACTAAAAAGAATCAGATATTGAGGGATCAAAAGCGACAATTTCATAAAGTTGAAAATAAGAAGACATAAAGTCTTTTAATTCCTCATTATCACACATTAAGCAAAAATCAATTCTCTCTCTCTTCTTTCTCTCACTACCATACGGCTTCTCTCAAAATCACCAAGAACTTCATTAATTTGCAATTAATTGAGGAAGTAATCAAAGAAGGAGTTACAATAATAATCAATCATCACCAAACAACAAGATTTTCGAGGTAAAAACCCATTTAAATTTCGCATTCTATGAGTTTTGGTTCGGTTTTGTTAAAAACCGAAACCTATGATTATAATTTGGGATTTGTTGGTTGCATGTTGGAAATTTTAATAGATAAGCATGTATTTAAGTGTATAAATGTAATAAAAACAAAGATTTTAGTTTGGATTGTTCAAATAATGATGAAATCGGAATTTTGGTGTAAAAATATGTTCTTGACAAAAAGTTTGTATTTTGAACGATCTTGCACAAATTATAATGTTTTTGATAGGGAAAAATGATATAAAATCAACCTAATAATGATAATATAACATTATTTTAAGTTGCATGTTAATAAAAATAATAATAACTTTTTAGAAATTTTATGAAAAACCCGTATGCATAAAGTTAAGAACAATAAGAACAAAATCTGGGAAAATATGAACAGGTAGGATCCGAATTCGGCTGAGTCCGAATTCGGATAAGAAGCACCAATTCGGATCCCTTTGTCTCGGACCCTATGATTCGGATATGATGCTCATTTTCGGACCCATGATTTCGGATAACCAATTTCGGATATCCCAATTCGGATGAAATGCCATTCGGATCTCCTTGAAATTCGGATGCATCCTAATTCGGGTATCTATTTCGGATGATGTGTATTTCGGATGAAAATTCGGATTGAACAATCCGGTCCGAATCCGGGTATCTGAGCCGGGTTGGCCCGAATCCGGATGACCAATCCGGATGGTCCGAAATTAAAAGGATCCGGATCCAAGCCTTTTATTTTGATATTTTAACATCACAATTAAATACTATTATATAAATACAAGAATCATGAAATTATGATTTTAATGACTAAAGATTTATAAGCATATATATATATATATATATATATATATATATATATATATATATATATATATATATATATATCTTTTAAAGATTTAAAGAAACAAAGAAAAGGAACTAACAAATTATTGATGAGTTATCAGTAATCAGATCAGATGAAATAAAGATTTATAATCTAAAAGCTAATGATATGATACGATAATTATTCTGGACAGGTTCAGATAAATCTGAACAAAAGATTGAAAGATATTGAAAGTGGGTCACTGATTAGAAAAGAAAAGCCAGAGAACAGATAGATCAAGATTAAAGATAAATCCTGGGATAACTCAGGTGGTGGATTATAAATCTGCTTGATAAAGACTACAGAAACTGTGAGTTATAGATATTCAGTTTTTCATGCTAGACTTCCGATTGAGATATATTGTTGATGACAGTTTATTTGACATTCATGAATGCTCAGCTGGATTGTGACCTGTGCACACCATGGTTCGGTGATGCCCTGTGGATCATGATAGCTAATTTGACTTATCATTTCACATGACATTGTACTTATAGTTCATTTCATATGTTATTGCTATCATGACTTTGATCACTATGCTTTCTTTATTGATCGCATCATTTGACATATTGATTCAGCTTAGAATAATTAGCTTTATCGGTCTATTGTTCTAGACCTAGCTATGTCACCAGTTCTATTGAACTTGGTATTGATATTCCGATGTTCCCCCATGAAGACCGCTGGTAGCTAGCCCAGCATGAGTGGATAGCTTCCACTAAAAGCGTGAGCGTGGGCTGAACATCATCCGATTCCCTGAGTTCTATATCTCAATCATTGAGTGGCTGTAGCGGCAGTCCAGACATATCACGCTTTGACCCATGATCCGCTTGATTAATGCATGTAACCTGAAAATCTATATTCTCACTAAGCCTTGCTTACCAGTTGTTGTTTAATATTTTACAGGAAAAGATAAAGGAAAGTCACCTGCAGGACCTAGTTCTTAGGTCTTACAAGAGCAAGATTGAAGTATTCTATAGACCACTACTCAACAAACCCTTCGGTACTGATTGGCAGATGATAATTGTGGTGGTCTGGGTAGATGTAATTTGATTGTATGATGAAATGTATTAGATTAGTCTGGTACCCTTTATTAGTTTATTTAAAAAATTGTAATCTGAACTAAAATTGTATTAAACTTATCCTAATGTTTGTACTTGTAATCTGAAATTCCGCAACTTAAATTACTCTATCTTAGTTATGATTGATATCGTGTTGCATGATGTGGGACCTAGACTCTGAGGACTGCCCTGTAAGGGGAGATCTTCACACAATGGGCAGATGAAGAACCTCCCTGAGAAGATCAGCAGTAATCTCAATGGACTGAGTTCCATTGAGAATAGTCCCCTTGATGACTTTGGTGTTGGGGTTGTAGGCACAAGTGTACCAGAATTTGTACACCATCTCCTGGTACAGGACACCAGGAGTAGCAGTCATAGCATAGTTCAACGGATGAACTTGCAAAAACTCCACCATTTGATCATAACCTTTCCCCATATAGTTTTTGGGGATTGTAAGGTTGGCAATGTAGTTTGTGGGTTTGAGGGTTAGCATTGTGGTGACTGATGGATGCATCTGCACATCATCACCAACAAACACTGGTAGGAAGGGGTTATTTCTGTGAGCCATTTTGGAAGTAGAGAAAGTATCAGAAGCACAAGACACTTAGTCGAATATTTAGGGTTCTTGAGGATTTCTGGAAATAGTGAGGAAGACGAAGATGAAACAATATGAGGTATTTATAGGATTTGAATGTGAGTGGGTATGAGAGAGAAACATTTGGGCGGTTGATTTGAATAAGCCGTTAACGGAAAACGGAACGGTTGTCCATGTCAGACTGTTTGTCAGACCACTTGAGCCCTTTTTAATCACTAACACACGTAACCCACATTATCCGCAGTAATTAAGTTAAATAAAAACATAAATTAAGTAACTTAAGTTTGAAGAAAGGTAATTAAAACTGTTGGTCTAAGCTGTTGGTGAAACCTGTGATGAGCAGAGACATCACAAGCTGTTCATTCTTCAAGCTGTCCCCTCAGCCTGTTCAACTATGTAGGAACAGGTTGTGTTCAATAGCTGAGCAGGTTACAAGACAATGTATTGTAAATCAGTGTGAGAGAATGAGTAGAATGAAGAATGGACCATCAGACCAGGCTGGACGAGTAAACTGTCTTTGTTCAGCCTGTTGTATGTTCAAGCTGTTCAAGGATTTCAGAAAAATGGCTAAGTACAGAACATGTATAACCTGTTCTGCCTAAGCTGTTCTGAGAAACTTGATCAGTGTGAGACATACAAAGTTTTAGACCTTTGAGGACACTTAGTCACTTTTCTTTAACATGCCCAGCATGCTGACAAGGTAATTAAACCTTGTTTCATACAAAGGTTTGGTGAAAATGTCTGCAAGCTGTTCATTTGTGGAAATAAAACTTACCTCCACATTACCTTTCTAAATGTGATCCCTGATGAAGTGATGTCTGACTTCAATATGCTTTGTTCTTGAATGAAATACTGGATTGTTGGAAATGGCTATGGCACTTGTGTTATCACATAGAATAGGAATTTTCCTATACACAAGCCCATAATCTTCAAGCTGATGCTGCATCCACCAGAATTTGCCCACGCAGCTTCCAGCAAACAATTTACTCGCTTTCAGCAGTAGACAGTAGACACTGAGTTATGACTTCTTGCTACACCAACTTATCACAACTTTCCACCAAGGAGTTGACATCCACCTGTTGTGCTTTTCCTGTCTAACCTGCAGCCTGCAAAATCAGAATCTGAATAACCTGTTAGTTCAAGGCTTGAGTCTTTGGGATACCAAAGACCAAAACCTGGAGTACCCTTCAGGTATCTGAAGATTCTTTTAACAGCTGCAAGATGTGATTCCTTTGGATTAGCTTGGAACCTAGCACATAAACAGGTGGCAAACATAATATCAGGTCTGCTAGCAGTCAAGTATAGCAAGCTCCCAATCATGCCTCTGTAAGCTGTTACTGAAACAGCTTTGCCACTGGCATCAGCATCCAATTTTACATTGGTTGCCATTGGGGTTTTACTAGGAGAACTTTGATCAAATTTGAACTTTTTCAATAGATCTAAAGTGTACTTTCTTTGATTTATAAAAATTCCAGTTGAGGTTTGTTTAACCTGTAATCCTAAAAAAGAAAGTTAGTTCTCCCATCATACTCATTTCATACTTAGATTTCATGAGTAATGAGAAATTCTAGCATAGCTGCTCATTAGTAGAACCAAATATTATGTCATCCACATAAATTTGGAATAATGCAGAGGTTATGGGGTGTAATGTCAGATCTTCACGTTCTTTTAAATGACAGTGTTGTAGTATCCTTACCTTGGAAGACCATTGCTCAAAGAAACCTCCAAGGTTAAGGTGTCATACCAGCCTAGTGGGCTTGTTTGAGCGACCATAGGAGCTTTGTCCAATCTTATAGACAAACCTGGATGTATTGTTTCATTTTCGAAAAGCCTGGAGGCTGCCTTTGACATAAACTTCTTCTTGCAGCTTCCCATTCTCAGAAATGCAACTCTTCACATCCATTTGATTAAATACCTTAAGTGTGTATGTGAGCCATGCGGTGTAGGCTAGATTACAGAGGCATAATTGCTTCTAGCCTGGCCACATAGGAGGCAGAATGTTTTCATCATAATCAGATTCCTTCCTCGCTGTCTGTATAGCCCGCTGCAGCAAACCAGTCTTGGCTTATTTCTAACTGACATGAACCTTGCTCATCCATGCTGTATCCTGTGAAAATCCATTTAGTTGCCAATTATAGTTTTTACCGTTTTTGGAGCAGGGGACCAGCTTCCATAATAATTGTTTCTCTGCCAAACTGATTGAGTTCTTCTTGCATGGCAGTGATCCAATTGGCATCTTTTAGTGCTTCATCCACCTTCTTTGGCTCCATCAGTGAAACAAAACTAGAGAACATACAAAAGTTCCCTAAGCTGTCCAACCGAGTTTGTATCCCTTTATTGATGTCACCAATTATTTGATCATTGGGGTGACACCTGATCCACTTAGGATCATTTTTCAATGATGACTTACCAGAGTTGTTAACATCTTCAGCAGGTCCTGTTGAACAGCTATCAAGATTTTCAGACACACTGTTGTCTTGAGCCTGTTCACTTGTTGAACATGTCTGACCACTGTTTGAAATATCAGCCGATAGAAACTAGGGAAAACAGATTTGATAGGTTTCAGGAACATGCAGTTGTAATTAAGTCAGTACACTTATTCACACAGGGGTTTGTTTGACAGATAATCCTCATCATGCCCATTGATTAACAGGTTTCCCATGGGTGTAGTGGAAGTTTGAAGTCCTCTTCATGATTGGAATGGCATGAGATCATCAAAGTTTAAGTTCTCCTGAAAATGATTCAGGAACAGATTGTGGTGGAAGCCTCTTGGATCTTCAAAGGTGGACCATGAATAGATTCATCATCATTTTTTTGTGTT
>JAANYP010005023.1:0-25431 GCA_020465985.1 Centrapalus pauciflorus
GCCTCGATTTTTGATGGATCAACTTGGATTCCCTGGCTGTTGATCAAATGTCCAAGGAATTTAACTTCTCGCAACCAAAATTCACATTTTGAAAATTTGGCGTATAACTGTTCCTTCTCTAACAACTCCAAGATCAGCTTGAGATGTTGTTCGTGCTCCTCCTTATTTCTGGAATAGATGAGAATATCGTCTATGAACACTATTACAAATTTGTCCAGATACGGTTTACACACACGATTCATGAGGTCCATGAATACGGCTGGTGCGTTAGTCAAACCGAATGGCATTACCTGGAATTCGTAATGTCCATAACGAGTTCTGAATGCTGTCTTGGGTATGTCTTCTTCCCGAACCTTTACTTGATGATACCCGGATCGCAGATCAATCTTAGAGTAGAAGCTAGATCCTTGTAGTTGGTCAAACAGGTCATCAATTCTGGGGAGAGGGTAGCGGTTCTTTACCGTTAACTTGTTTAGCTCTCGGTAGTCTATGCACATTCTGAAGGATCCGTCTTTCTTTTTCACAAACAAGACCGGAGCTCCCCAAGGTGAGGAACTTGGTCGAATGAATCCTTTATCCATCAACTCTTGTAATTGATTGGATAGCTCTTGCATCTCAGAAGGGGCGAGTCTATATGGGGCTCTTGCGATCGGTGCAGCTCCCGGCACCAAATCGATTTGGAACTCTACTTGTCTAGTTGGCGGAAGTCCAGGCAAATCTTCCGGGAAGACCTTCGGATAGTCACAACCCACTGGAATATCCTCAAGTCGCTTCTCCTCCGCCTCTTTTTCTACAATTTGCACCAGTACTGCATGACAACCTCTCCTAAGGCACTTTAATGTTCTTAGGCCGGATATGACATTCAACTGTCGGTTCTTTCTTTCTCCTTGGACTGTTAGGAACTTCTTCTTGTGGAGTGGTATCCGTACCACTTTCTTACCACACAAACTCTCGGCATGATTGTGTGACAACCAATCCATACCAACTACTACGTCGAAACTTCCGAGTTCTATAGGCATCAAGTCTATTTTAAAGGGATGATCTGCCAGCTTCAGTGTGCATTCCTTAATGATACTACTTGCCTCTATTATTTTACCGTCAGCCAGTTCTATAGTATAAGAGTTGTCTAAGGGAAAAGGAGCGGCATTCAATTGCTTACTAAACTTATCAGATATAAAGCTTCTATCAGCCCCAGTATCAAAGAGTACGTAAGCATAAATGTCGTTTAATAAAAACGTACCTGATACCACGTGGGGATCTTGACGAGCGTCACCTGCTCCCAACACAAAAGCTCTCCCCTGAGCTCCTCCACCATTCCTCAGTTTCGGGCACTCACTCTTGAAGTGCCCAGTAACTCCACATACAAAGCAGCCTTTTTGATTGCTGCCACTGGTTCCCGGGGCTCCTGTTTTACAGTCCTTGGCCATATGTCCCAAACGTTTGCATTTCTCACAGTGGGTTGGACAGGGACCCTGGTTGTGATGGAAGGTGCATTTAGTGCAGAAAGGCTTGGTACCGGTATAACCTCTTCTTGGCTCAGCTCCAGCTGCGTAAGCCTTAATGGTCTCGGGCTTTTTGGATTGTGAACCCGCATTCTTCCCCGTCTTGTCTTCCCACTTTCTTTTGTTTTCCCCGGCCTTGGCTTCATTTCTCCGGGCTACTTGGTCCATAAGATTATTGGCCATCCTGATGGCATCCTGCAGGGTGGATGGGTTTGAGGCAGTCACATTACCTTGAATTTGAGGAGCGAGTCCCCAAATGTAACGTTCAATCTTTTTGTACTCCGGGGTCACCATTTGAGGGCACAGAATGCTTAGCTCATGAAATCGGTTGGTGTACCCCGTCACATCTGTTCCTTTCATCGACAGGTTCCAGAACTCCGATTCCATCTTCTGGAGTTCGTTCCTCGGACAATACTCATCCGTCATCATTTGTTTTAACGTGGACCATGTGAGTTGGTAGGCTTCATCGATACTTACAGACTGGACATAGGAATTCCACCACGTGAGGGCGCTATCTTGTAGGGTGTGAGTAGCAAACTTCACCTTATCTCCCTCAGCACATCCGCTGACGCGAAAGACAGATTCTAACTTCTCAAACCATCGTATCAAGCCAACGGCTCCTTCAGTTCCGTTGAAATACCGGGGTTTGCAACTTAAAAATCCTTTAATTCCACAACCTTTTGCGTGGATTTCAGTTCCTCCCGTGGTGCGGCTAGCACCACCATCTCCATTAGCTGAGCTATTCCTATTTGCCTCATATGTGGCTATAGCGGCAGCCACTCTTTGCGCGACTAGCTCTTCAATGTCAGTAGCGTTCATTGCTCGTTTCGGCGGCATTATCTTAAAATTTTAAAGAAAAAGCATAGTGTAAGAAGTTGAATCTTAAAGAGGTAAATTTTCCTTAAAGCACAAAACTATAATCATCAAACACAATTTCATAAATAACTTGCAATTTTTCATTAATCATTCGAAGTTTTCTTACATTAGGGGCGGGTTATTACCCGAATATTTTGTCCTATACTATTACATGATATTTTCCTACCATTACAAAGATAGATAGATGTGCACTAAGTGTTGGAGTGATCGGGGGTCTCTCCCTTTTCCATTGCGTTGAGGCGCTGAGTCAGCTCCTCGATCCGGGCTTGGCTCTCGGGTAGTTGCTGCCGGAGCTCATTCAGTCCGTCCTGCTGTATAGCAAGGGCGTGCTGGTTGGCCCAATATATGTTGGAGTTTTGCAACTCCTCCCGCTCTAAACGAGCGGTCATCTCCCCGATATCCAGGTTAAGTGACCGGATCTGGTGGTCATGCCTGGTAGACCTTGCGATCAAAAGTGGTATTGTCTGATCG
Organism: Centrapalus pauciflorus; assembly: GCA_020465985.1. Taxonomy (NCBI): domain Eukaryota; kingdom Viridiplantae; phylum Streptophyta; class Magnoliopsida; order Asterales; family Asteraceae; genus Centrapalus; species Centrapalus pauciflorus. The sequence goes on from JAANYP010005023.1 coordinate 2,850, forward strand.
GCGGGCTCTTGAGTGAGAGATGAGACAGGTGCGGAGGATGGTCCTCCGATCTCGAAGTTTGGAGGAACTCCCTCCATCTGCCTCCATTCGCGGAGGGTCTCCGGTATCCAAGTCCATCTTCGGGCGTCTACCCGTCGGTGTGGTGTCGGGGGATTGGGTTGGGGAGTCGGAACAGGAATAGACTCCCTTCTTGGTATGTTTACCTGTTTCCGGGGTGTGTACAACATCTTTGGGCCGTTAGGATAAGGCCTATACGGCTTATAGGATGGTTCGGCCGGGTGATACGGGACGCGAGCAGGGGCCGTCGGTGGTGAAGGATCCTCTTCCTCCATGGGTTCCTCCTCCATGGGTTCTTCCTCGGATTCCTCCATCGGGTCCTCGTCCTCCGAGGGGTCTTCCTCCTCGGTCGGGTCCTCCTCAGAAAATACTTCCGGATTGCGTGGGCTAGTAGGGGTATACTCCTCTTCTGAGTCGGACAAGATGATTATCTCTTGGTGGGACATGTTTTCTGCTATCAAGGTCCATGCATAGTCTTTCAGTTAGTTACAAGTTACAAAATATTTCTAAAATCAGTAAATCTTATGTGCAGTTATAGTCTAGGGTACTAATGCAACCTAGTTCACTATAACTATGGCTCTGATACCAATCTGTCACACCCCGCTACCCCGATTGGCAACGAAGCGTGACGTCGCGGAAGCGTGACCATAATCATAATGAACGACCACTATATGGACGTTTTCAAAAATACATCGATATAACCTTAAAAGGTAGAAACGTTTTACATAACCCGTAAATAATAAAGAGTAGTTCGCAAGGTACAGAGATTTGAATACATAATTAAATTATCCAAAATAATGCAAATAAATCTCCGACGGTTTGAAAAAGAATGCGACTCCTTAAGTGCGGAAGCTTGAAAGTGGTTACTTCTGAAGGCATACTTGCCTTAATTACCTGAAAATACATGCTAAAATACGTCAACAAAAATTGTTGGTGAGCTCATAGGTTTACGCGAAAAGACCAGTTGTATGGACATTATCAGATGAGTTGAATTTATAAAATCATAAATTCCGTGTATGTATTACATAAACCATCATGCAACCGAAGCTTAATTAGAATGAGTTTGCCCTGTGCAGTATTCCCATACGTAATACCGTGTGTTGAATATATATGCACTCGCTGTTAGCCGAACCGAGCTAACACGAATGGGGGACATGACTCCCAATAGATCTATCCACAATATACTCGCGCTTACAAATAAATGCAATTAACGGTTCATGATATAAGGGCTGATGGAATCCGAACATGTAATACATATAAGAAATAAACAGTTTTGATGTCCATATGAAAAACAGTGCATGTATTTCCACCCCAATAGATAGTGAAAAATAGGGGCTATGAAGACTCACCGAACTTGTGATGGAGAAATATGCGCAAAATGCAAGTTTGCGTAGTTTGATGGGTGATGAAACCGGAGATGGTTAACCGAGTCCTAAATGATAATAAGGACTTAATGTTACTAATATATGATAATATGTATATTTATAGATTTTTATGTCTTAAATCACCCAACATTACAAGTTTAAAAATAAGATTTGCTTAAAACGTCAAGTTTACATATATATATAATTTTCCAGCTTTTTCGGAGGTTTTTCGGCCTACTTTGAGGCTGTCTTTGACCAAGCTCCAAAATGTTTCAGACTTTGGTTTTCTAGGACATTAAACTACTATATACAAAGGATTTTTAGAATCAAGAACGGCCATTTTTCGAGTTGTTTAGGTTGGTGAAAAATCTCGTTAAAAACGCTATGTTGGCCATTTTTGAGCTGTCAAACTTTCGGTTTCTCAAATAATTTCTGGAGGTCTTAAACTTCAAAATAAATTATGAAAAATTGCAGATCTATAGTTAAGACATAGATCTAACTTTTGAGACAAGAATCAACTCATTTCGTTGAGTTATGAATTAGTTATGATTTTTCAAAGTCGATACAAATATTCTGCCGAAATTCCGTAGTTTATAAACTTGAAACAACTTATGATTCTTGTTGTTTATTCAAAGACTACTTGTATAAAAGTCATAATAGTTATAAAAACAAATATATATCACATGTTTTCATAATATTAACACTTTTATAATGTGTTCATATATTCATAAACACATTTAAAGAAACAACTTAAAAATAAAACTAGAAAGTTATAAACTTGAGTTTTTATGAAACTTGTTGTTGTTGGTGATTATATATATTATGCAAGACTTATATAAACATAAATATATGATGAAATAAGTTAGTATTTACTTACTTTGATGTATTTGGAGTATGAAATTGAGAAGAAGTTGGAACTCTTTCAAGATTTGAACCAAGAACACTTGAAGTTCACCAAGAACACTTGAATTTCACCAAGAACACTTGAATAAAAATGTTTGTAGTGTGTGTGTGTGTGGGATCCAGTTTTGAGAGGAGAGAAAGAGATATTTTGGTGTGAAAATAATGAAAAGGAAGCCCTCTATTTATAGGCAAAGTCTTGGTCTTTCAAATGGAGGTGAAGTGTAAGATCATGTTGAAATGAAAGGAGAATGGGGTGTGAAAGATTTGATTATGAAAGGTTATGGAGTTGGGAAATAAAAAATTGAAATCAAATCTTGGGTAGTACTACCCTATGACCAGATTTTTATGGATTATTTTCATGTATTTATATATATATTTTTTTGTGTAAAAGTATTTAGAATGTATTCTTGTATTTCCCTTTTCTTGTAAATTCAAAAATACTTTTGAATGCATTGTTTTAATGAATTGTTTTAGTCTTGCATAATTAATGTTAAGTAATTGTATTAGTGTATGATTAGTGTCACTAATCATAATTTAATTATGTACTTAGTTGAATTAATCCCTCATATCGTAAATCGATCGGATTAATTGATTTTCCGATTCATCGCACTGATGAATTTGATTCTAATTGAGTTGAATTTTCTAATAAACCTTGTTAATCACTTGATTAATTTCTAATGACCACTGATTAGACTATAATTGACTATTAAATGTGGATTAGGGTTTTGTTACTAACCTGGTTCAGTGCCGGATGTTACACTCTGGGTGTATTGAGATTTGATTATATCCCGAATAGCCGTCCAAAAAGCAATAGAACTTTTGTCCTTCTAATTTCTCTACTATTTGGTCTATAAACAGCAGAGGGAAGTGATCTTTAGAGGTTGCAGTATTTAGTTTACTGTAGTCGATACATACTCTCCACCCAGTAACAGGGCGAGTTGCAATCTTTTCTCCTTCTGGAGTATCGACTACAGTGATTCCTGATTTCTTGGGAACCGTTTGTGTGGGACTAATCCATTGGCTATCTGATATAGGATAAATAATTCCCGCATCTAGCCATTTCAGCACTTCTTTCTTCACCACTTCTCTAAGGCTGGGATTCAGCCTTCGGTGAGCATCTCTGCTTGGTTAGCTGTTGGATCAGTGATAATCCTATGCACACACACAGTTGGGCTAATCCCTTTAAGGTCAGTTATAGTCCAGCCTACCGCCTCCTTATGTCTCAACAATACTTCTAATAATGCCTTTTCTTGTGTATCAGTAAGATCAGTTGCAATGATTACAAGCAATGTGCTATCAGGACTAAGAAAAACATATTTAAGATGGGATGGAAGTGTTTTCAACTCCAGTTTTGGTGGTTGTTCATGAGAGGGTTTTGTTGATTGTGATAAGTCAGTAGGCAACACTTTTAATTTATTGCTACCAACTTGTAGCAACACTTTTAATTTAGAGCAATTTGGTGAAATGAAGGAAAGGATGTCTGGGTTAGAGAATACTATTGTAAGTGCTCTGGGCTCTCGGAAAGGTTTTCTACACTTGAGAAAACGTGTAAGTCTCAAGCTTCAGGGTCCGATAGAAGACATGAGGACCATGACGACTCTGATGATGCTCCTCATGAGGGGGAGAAGAGGAGGAAGTTTAGAGAATCTGAATTACAAATGGTAGTGTTTGCGGAGAAGGGAACTGAAGGTGGAGGAGCAGGAGAAGTGGGAAGCTCATCTGATAAACCGGTTGATGCTCAAAGTGTGTTGGGATTGGTTCTTTATGCAGATGTTCCAGTTCCTTTGAGTATACAATCTGTGATTTAAAATTTTGAAGAGTATGATGATTCTAATAACGAAGTAGAATAAGAAGTATTGAGAATTGAAGGAGCTGAAAAGGAGATGAATGTGCCTGAGTAAGACAGTTTTGAATTTTTAGAGATGTCAGCAAAAGCTGAAAAGATAATTGATGAAGACGAGCTGATTGAGGAGATCATAAGAGATGATTTGCCAACACCAACGGTTGAAAAGTATGCAGTTACGGTCACTGTGAAGGAAGAATATGATCCAGTTCCAGTGAGTGGTGGGGTGCCTGAATCACTCCAGGGATTGACAGAAGTTGACTTAATGGACAAGTTCTTTCAAAGTTACATCTTGGCAGATGAATCAGAAAGACAACATCACTTAAGATTTGATGTTCAAGAAGTTATACAAAAAGAGATAAATGATATGCTGAGTTCGTTGAATGAAGATGAAATAAGAAAAAAGAAGGTTAAGAAGCTGAAACTATCTTGAAAGCTGAATGCAGGTTTTATCAAGAAGAGAAATAGGCTTCCATTTTTGGAAGACCATTTGGAGAAAAAGATTTTTTACAAGAGATATATGTCGTGTTAATTTTTAAATCTGTTTAGAGTGATGAAGCCAACATGCCAAATCTTGTCAACTACACTCATTTCCTTCAAAACAATACAAAACCAATACAAGACGTCAGAAGTGAACATAGATTTGTTGAACTGATAAGAATTGACAAAGATCGAATTGTCAATGTCTTTTATCCTATTTCACAGTGATGAGAGCTGATGGAAAGACTTATGTGTTCAGTTAAGCCGATTTGTTTAAGATTAACTTGGTTAACGTTGAAGACCTTTTTGATGAATTTTGTCAGATAAAGAGAGATGAAAATTGCCGATTTCCACTTAAAGCTATATTCCATTTCATGCACACCAAGTTGGTTTTAATGTCAATTTAAGATCTACAGATTGAGGTTGAGAGAGGGATGAGAAGAATAAATGTCAAAGTTTATCAAAAATATGGAAAGGCCGAAAGAATATCAAGTGGTTCTTGCCAAGCATCCAGTGGTTATATACAAAGACAAGAATCAAAAGAAGAGAGCCATGCGGATGATAGAGCTAAATAAGTATTGTGATGTTACTCTTCAGAAAGTGACGATGGCTATGAAAGGAAAACTTGATTATGATGTAAAGCGACGATTGAAAAGTGTAGGTTTAAGTCCAGGTGATAGAAGAATGGTTGTAGATTTTGTGGTGAAGATTGAGTCTAGACTTAGTAGCAGAAGAAGCATTAGAAGGTTTGAGATGAAACTGGGCCTCAAAGATTAAAGACTGATTACTATTCATAAAAGGGGAGATCGTTGGGAATAACTTTTGATTATGAGTGTAATAGTCTAGGGTCTGTTTTGTAATTTCTCAATACTTTGTGTTTGTATATAAATAGAAGTACGGCTACTGTAGCAACATAACTTTTGCACGGATAATTCTCATTATGTACGGCTAGGTCTCCTAGATTTCTATGCAAGTTTTCCACGAGCTGTATGTAAATCTTTTCTGTGGAATCTAATTATTCGGCTGATTGTGTTTCAATTGTGTTCTTTATTGTTTGAATCTTGTTTGTGATTGTTGATATTAGAATATCAATAATTGGTCTACTAAAGACCGTCTCCACTCCGGAGAGATACCAAGAGCAAAATGTAAGACTCTCTTGAGCTAAATTACCTTCTGCAATTGAACCTTCCGGACAAGCTTTATTGTGCACATATGACGTAAGTGTTAACAGGTCCTTGTTTAATTATAACCACGTATTAGTTTTTGAAATTGAATAAAATTGTTCTAAGGAGAAAATAAAAAATAATAATAATTACCTTTCAATAGCATACATCCATCGAAAAGCAACAGGACCTCCAAGTCTGACCTCTTCAACTAAATGGATCACCAAATGGACCATGATAGTGAAGAATGAAGGAGGGAATATTTTCTCCATTTCACATAATGTGAAAAACTGTTGCATTTATAAAATAATGACAACACATTAAAAAGTGTTGCTTTAGAATATAAAAAGTGTTGCATTTATAAAATAATGGCAACACTTTTGAAAAGTGTTGCATTATCTAGTGAAAGTGTCGCTTTAGACCTAAGGCGGCGTTGGCTAATCTGGAACTACATAAAGTGTCGCATTAGGCCTATAGCAACACTTTTAAGGCCTAACACAATACTTTAGCCATGTTACTTTAGGTTCATTTTGTTGTAGTGTTTGAAGGACTTTTTGACATAAATCTTGTCTGGTTCCTACTCGAAACTACATTTTGAACAAGTTCCTTTTACTGAAGTTATTCTAAAAACAACTTGTTGACATTCAACAATCTGATTTTAAGAAGATTTGAAACTAGAAAATTCTTTAAAACTCAAATTAAATGTCGTATGATGTATGATAAGTGTTGAAATTTGATATTCACACTTATATTTACATTATGCACACACACATACTTTCAATTTCATATTTGAAACCCAAATGAACGATTCTGTCTCTTCTAATGAGGTCAAGGGGCATGGAGCGGGTTCGGGCATATATCAAGGAGAGTTATCCGGACGAGTCTCAGTCGGAATCGACTGAGACTAACCAATCCGAAGGTGAGCCAAGAGAGAGTGAGCATGAGGGAGAAAGGATGGATGTTCAGCAATCTCTGGGTTTGGGTGAGGGGGAGACTGTGATTGTGAGGGAGGGAGAAGGAGGTAAGACGGCAGAGACGGCGGATTCCGAAAGAACCGTCTCTGTCGTGAGAGCGAGGGAGATTCAATCTGAGGGTGAACTAAGCCCTATAAGCCGGACTCCTCTCGATAAGACCGTCCGTCCAGCGGTCGAAATCACCCCCACCGCCCACTTGGTTTCCCCTCAAAGGGAAACCACTTCATTCCACGGGATTCTACCACATACTCCATCGCCCTCTCATTCGGAGAGTGGCGGTGTTGAAAGAGGTCACACTCCTCCCCATGTGACCGCCCTTCATTCCATCACGATTCCATCCCCCATAACACAGCACGATGCCTCCGTGGCATCCCCAAGAGCTGCCTCCGTGGCAGCTCCACAAACTTCCGGATCTGAGCGTCCTATACAGGAGCCAGACATGACGGAAGGAAGACCAGGAGTGGCTCAATCACCGCCATCCACTTCCGGCCATCTCCCAATCAATCTGGAGATGCTAACGGCAGCTTTATGTGCTACCGGAGTGATTACCCGGGCTGACCTGGACGCCCAAAGGGAAGCCGCCGAGGAACGTCACACCGCCCTTCTTTCACTAATCAAGGGTAAGGGTGTCGCTTCCGAAGCTGGCCCCCCACCAGGTTCCCATTCAGTCCATCATCAGATATCGGAGCTGTCAGACAAGATTGATGCGCTTAACCGTTTAATTCTTCAAGTCCAAGAGCAGCTTAATTCCAGAATGGATCGCCTCGAGTCGGCGGTCATAGAACTCCAGTGCCGCTCTCAGGCCGAGGCCCCAAAAAGAAAGCATGACGACCAGGACGACCCTGATCGTCATGAGGGGGAAAAACGACAAAAGGTTCATCATGAGGACCCCATGATTATTGTAGGGGGAGCAGAGGCTGAAGGCACAGAAATTCAAGGGTCTGGGGATCAGACTTATGAGGCTACGGAAGCACTGATGATAGAATATGAACCTCTACAGATTGAGGGCCCAGCTCCGTTAGACCCTAGCTCAGCAATGGTGATCTATGAGCCTAAATTCGATAAAGTCGAAATCATATTAGTGTCTGACTCAGACTCTGATACTTATAACGACTATACCTTTTTCTCACCAAAATCTGAACCCCAATCTCCACAACAATCACCTCTAATTCCAATTGAGATTTTGGATTCTCCATCCCATGAACCCCAAGCACAAACATCTTCTTCCATCCAATCACCTTCATTCACTCCCACAGAAACTACATTAATCCAACCCTCTCCCACACCGAAAGAATTGCCACCAGTTATACCTACTCCATCAGTCCAATCAACTCCTCCAACTCAATCAGCTCCGGCTGCCCACATCGCTGAAACATCCGAATCCAGAACTGTCGATTGTTTTGAAACTAAAGAAGTCACCGCAACATATGACATGACTGACGTGGAATGGATAAATTGGTACTCACGGGGACAAGTCCACAATCTGGATGCGGAAACAAAAGAAGAGTTATGTCAGGACCGGAGAGACCGAGAATTGAAACTTCTTGAGGCTCCTCCTAAAGAATTAGAAGAACCTCCGGTCCAGGGGTTAAAAGAATTTTTGAAGAAGTTCCCGGCTGATCAATTTCAAAATCCTTTCTTGCAAGAAAGGTTCAAAATGGTCTTCAGAAAGAAGCTGGGATCTTACAGTAGACGTCTTCTAATGGTAATGACCGATGCATCTCGATGCGTTCAAGCTGAATACAATCAGATGATGCTAAGAGAAACGAGAGACAAGAGCAAATACTGGTCAAAGTCCAAAATTGTCAAAATCAATAACATTCATATGTACAAGAGAGCCAGAGTCTACACTCCAGCCTTCGAGGTACTCAGAGAAGACGGTACTGTTCAAGAGTTATATGAAAGCGACCTTGACTTCGTAAACATAGACGACATAGAGCGTCTGCACAAAAAGATGAAAAATAAAGTCAAGGGTCGTCTGACACACATGACTGCTCTAGCAGCCCTGGTTCGATGCATGAATCGCCGATCAATCATAATGTGCCTCAGAGATTTCCAGATGGCGATTGAGAGTGCCTTAGTCAAAGTGGGTCTGAAAGCTCCTGAACAAGATATATTTTTGCTAGACCACTATCCGGCGTACAAAGTTCTACTTCGAGGACAGCCAGGGGTTATCTTTTTGAACCAGAAAGGATACAAAAGATTCATGCGCTTTGAGGATCTTCCTTGTTACTCCGACGGCACTATCAGATTGGTTCGAGCAGCGCTTACTCAGAAAGTTCAAGACTTTGACGCTCAACCAAATCCAGAACTTAGATGCTCACCACAGGAGATTCAGGATATCCTCAGCGGCATTGGATACCTGAACGAAAGGCTACATCTGAGACAAGTAACCAGACGCTTCGACGTCATCCTTGGTCTCCGAGAATCAACTGACCACGCCAGAGTTCCAGGACCTCCTAAGTGATCGAAAAAGGGGAGATTGTTAGATTTATTATTTCGATCATAGGAGTTGTTTTGTAATAATTATTATATTTGTATTTTGTCTTGTATTTAATTTCCATGTACTTTGTTTCTATGTAATAGTCTAGGGGCCAAATGTGCCGATGTGTAAGACTTAATTAAATGGAGCTATTATAGGCTCCTAGGGTTACTTTAATTCTCACGGTTGACATTTGAATACAATATCACAGCCGCCATTTTGTCATATTCTCTCTAACATTCATATTGTCTTTTCTTCATCATTTCACATTTATTGAGCTTGTTTCTTCATGTGTGTGATAAGAAAATCATCAAGGTGCTGAAACAATACGGGAATACAATCTTACAAACTTGATTAATGAAAAACCGAGAGAAAGAAGATGATGTACAGTGCTTTAGGTTTGTAAAAAGTAAATTTGAATTTCAAAATTCAAATTTATATACCTTTTTGAAATTTTCAACCCGGACCAATTTTAATACATTTCAGCACATTCTTTTATTTTCTCTCTTTTAGCCGTTTAAGCCCAAAACTACTAAAAGACACACAAAAATTAAAATAAAACAAAACATAAATTTATAACAAGATAAAAAAAAATTTCAACAAACCAAAAAAACAAAAATTTATAACAAACAAAACAGAAAATATAGCAACACACAAAAATATAAAATGAAATGAACTAAAAAAAATAACCAAAAAAAGAAAAATAAAACTTTGAATTTCTGCTCCCCATTGAAATTTGCATTGTTGCTTCCCTGCATATGACAATCCGATTCAGTTAAATCTCATAAAAATCAAAACATTGAAATCACAGGATATTAACTCAAAAATTAAATCAAGTAAAAAAATTATAAAATTAAAATTATATTTTGTAACACCTGAATTTTTAAATCTACCGATTCAACATACCCAATTTGTATACCAAAAAATTAAATCGTTTTTTTCATCTAACGCTTTGGTAAATAAATCAGCTAGCTGATATTCAGTCGGTACAAAATATAATTCTACATTACCATTTTCTACATGATCCTTTTTAACATGGTACCGAATGTCTATGTGCTTTGTTTTGTAATGTTGCAACACTTTGTGAATCACAATAAATTGGGATCTTCAGAGGTGTAAACCCGTAGTCACGCAGTTGACTCTTCATCCACAGTACTTGTGAACAACATGATGTTACAGAAACATATTCAGCTTCAACTGTTGACAGTGACACACAGTGTTGTTTCTTAGATGACCAGCAAACAGGTTTATCACCAAGGAATTAAACTGCTCCTGATGTGCTTTTTCTATCCATTTTATCTCATGCATGATCAGCATCAGAAAACGCAGTCAATGTAAATGTTGATTCCATAGGATACCACAAACCTAAGTTCGGAGTACCCTTCAGATTTCTTAGAATTATTTTGGTTGCAGCCAAATGAGATTCCTTTGGTTTTGCCTGATATCTAGCACATACACATGTAGTAAACATAATATCAGGCCTACTCGCGGTTAAGTACATTAATGACCCAATAATTCCTCGCTAATGAGTTACATCAACAGGTTTCCTTGAAATGTCCTCATGAAGTTTTGATTTAGAATCAGGAGCCATGGGTGTTTTCATTAGGATACTGTTGACCATGTTAAATTTCTTCAACATGTCTTGAATATATTTTGACTGGTTGATGAAAATTTCATCACTCAGTTGTTTAACTTGTAGCCCCAAGAAAAAATTGATTTCACCCATCATGCTCATTTCAAATTTCTGGGACATTAAAAACGTGAACTTTTTACAAAATTCAGTATTATTAGACCCAAATATTATATCATCTACATATATTTGTATTACTATGATATCTAGACCCTGAGGTTTAATGAATAGGGTAGTGTCCACTGCAACTTTGTTAAATCCACATTTTAAGAGATAAAGTGATAAGGCATCATACCAAGCTCGGTGTGCTTGTTTGAGGTCGTACAGTGACTTATCTAAAATATATACATGATCAGGATTCGAAAGATTTGTAAATCCTTCGGGCTGATATGTATATACTTCATCTTTTAGCTCCTCATTCAAAAACGCAGTTTTTACATCCATTTGATGAACAATAAAACTTTTATGCGCGACAAATGCTAAAATCATCCTAATAGCTTCTATTCGGGCAACGGGGGAAAATGGCTCGTCGTAGTCTATTCCCTCCTCCTGACTATATCCTTTGGCTACGAGTCTCGCTTTGTTGCGAATGATGACACCATGTTCATATTTCTTGTTCTTGAAAATCCGCTTCGTACCAATAATAGATTTGTCTTTTGGTCTTTCCACCAACCGCCAGACTCTCAACCTCTCAAATTGGTTGAGCTCCTCTTGCATCGCTACTATCCAATCTGCATCATGAAGAGCTTCTTTCACTGTTTTGGGTTCTATCTTGCTCAAAAACTTTGAGAAGAGGCATTCATTAATGGTAGCTCTCCGGGTTTGTACAGAAGCAGAGGGATCACCAATGATGTTTTTAGGTGGGTGGTCCCTTGTCCATTTGAAAGAATGAGGATAAGGTTCGAGTTGGTGTTGATTGGGATTCAAGTCCAGATAGGGTAGACGGGGGATAGGTTCTGATGTTGATGGAATATCAACTGAAGTAGGGGACTCAGAATTTTGAGTAGTAAAAGGAGTTTCTTGAAATTCTGGAGCTTCTGATTGTAGTACACTCTCAGACGGGATGTGTACATTAGTTGATGATATATCTTCGGTATCTCCAGAAATATGTGGATGTGAATGATCTGAGACTACCACAGGATCTTCAGTAACCCTGTCAGGAACCAAAATAGGAAAATCAGTTTTGGTCTTATTAAAGTAGTCATCATAAAAGTTTTCAAATAACGTATTTAAATCATTTATATCCTCTTTCAGCTCTGATGACTTCGTAGAAGTCTTCTGTTGAGACTCGGATCCTGAACTGGCATGTCCAGGATCCATTATAATGCCCTCATCAAATTTAACGTTGACGCTTTCGTTGACGGTCTTTGTGCGTTTGTTGTAGACTCGGAACGCCACTGATTCTTTTGAGTATTCAATGAAAATTCATTCATCGGCTTTCTGATTGAATTTTCCCAAGTTGTCTTTATCGTTTAAGATAAAACACCTGCAACCAAAGACATGAAAAAATTTGATATTAGGAACTCGTTTATTAATCAGCTCATACGGCGTTTTTCCGAATCTTTTGTTTATTATCGATATATTCTGGGTGAAACACGCAGTAGCCACAGCTTCAGCCCAGAGGAACAGTGGCAGATTCAAATATGCTAGCATCGTCCTTGCAGATTCAACAAGCATTCGGTTTCATCGTTCAACTACACCGTTTTGTTGTGGGGTACGAGCAGCCGAAAATTGATGTGATATTCCAACAGAACTAAGAAATGTCTCTAAGGACTTATTCTTAAATTCTGTACCATTATCAGATCTAATGGTCTGGACTGAAAGCTGCAACTTGACTTGTATCTTGCGTATGAAGTCAATTATTATCTCAGTAGCTTCATACTTGGATCTCAGGAAGAACACCCATGTATAACTTGAGTAATTAATCAACGATCACCAAAACATAATTCTTCTTATTGATGCTTTGTACTCGCATTGGCCCGCATAAATCCATATGAAGTAGCTCTAATGTCGTAGTTGAAGAATGTTCAACTTTTGATTTGTGTGAAGCCCTCACCATTTTCCCTTTCCCACAGGCCGCACACAACTGCTCCTTCTGAAATCGGAGAGTCGGGAGACCTTTTACTAAACCTCCTTTTGCAAGGTTAGTCAGCTCTTTGAAGATCAGATGGGAAAGACGGCGATGCCACAACCAGGATTCTTTTGAAGTTGCCTTTGACAGTAGACAGACATTCTTTTTCATATTAATGTTTTCTATGTCTATTTCCTAGTTCTAGCTAGGATTTCCTTCCCTTCCCCAGATCTTATGCTACATCTATTCGCCTTAAAATTGACTTCTAACCCTTTGTCGCACAGTTGGCCAATACTAAACAAATTGTGGCCAAGACCATCTACATAAAACACCTTCTGAATGGTGATCTTATCGTATTCCAGACTTCCATAGTCTCTGATCGGACAGAATTGATCATTGCCGAATCTGACCATCCCACAAAATTTGTCCATAAAATTCGTGAGGGTGTCTCGCTGTCCGATCATGTGCTTGGAACATCCAGAATCAATGTACCACACATGATTTACCTACAAGACGAAGTAAACAGTGAGGTACCCACTTATACTAGGGTACTTTTGATTTCGGTAAATCATGTGGTATCACATCAGGTAGAGAAACAGATAAATTCTTTGCTTCCGGAACCCACTTTTTAACAGTCTTCTTGGGTATCCATTTTTGTACAGTTCTTTTAGAAACTTATTTTGGAATTTGTTTCTTTGGATCCCTTTTCTGTTTAAAATTGAGAACATTTTTCTTTTCTACCCATACATACATATCATAATTATATAATGATTTAGCATTTAAACCATGGCATTTAACAGAATTAAAAGACAACAGTTCAGAACGAGAATATTTTTAACAGTGTTTAGCATTTGAATTATTACAGAGAGATTTCCATACACAACTTAATCCTATCTGTAACACTCTTGTATTTTATTGTACACTCTTTTCTAAAACTGGTCTTTTTCCTTTCAACTTGCTTCTTTCGCTATACTTGCTTTGATGTTCTTTTCACATTATTATCTGAGATAACAGAACAACAAGAATTAGTCGATTTAGAATTAGCTTTATTCTATAAAAATTTCTTACCTATAGAAGCATGTACTCTCTTTGCATTTGTTACCTTTGAAGAAGAAGATTCACCTTTTTCAAATTTAGGAGTAACAAAAGAAACTTTTGCTTTCTCCTTTCGGTGTAAAACAGGTGATGGAACTGACTCAACCTTAGGAGTTGTAGGTATTTGATACGGAAATATCAGTCTTAATTTTATAAACTCTAATCTGAACAAATCGACCGATAAACTCCCGGGCAAGTGTACCCAATCGTATAGCAATAAACTGGTAAGACCAAGATCGTCTCCACAGGGAACGGAAAATCCAATTTATACTACTTAGGATTACTCTAGCAAAAATAAAATGGACAAATGCAAATGAATAAAAAGGGGGTTTTCTCTTAGATTTTTGAATACCGTTGACACGGCAAAGCAAAAAATTTACTAAAACTAAAATAACGGTGAATAATAAATAACGAAAATTTTGAACGACTACGAAATAACTAACTAAGAGTATAGAGTCAAATAATTAAAAGGTTTTCATCATTGAATCACTCCCCCTAGATTTGGTTCATTTTAAAAGTGCAATTAATTGATAGAGTTTCTAAGAAATTTCGAGCTAACATAAACCATCAACCATATTAATCCGATTATGACCTACCTAATCTATTCAAAACACGCTAACTCTCGTTATTGGTGAATTGAACTCAAACTTTTATCTGGGTTATTTAGAGAAGCAGTTTCAACTATCATAATTTCAGAATAATTGTTTACAATAATTGCATGCAACCGTCATAATTTCAGAACGAGCAAACAATAAGATAAAACTAATTACACGTGTAAGTCATAATTTCAGAACATGACACAATGTTATAGTAAACTACTCAATAATTATTAAGATAAATAATTCAAGGTTCACGACTAGGCATAAACAAAACTCAATCAATAATAAAAACGAAACCTAAATCTAGGGTTCGTTCATCAATGACAAATACAATAAACTAAGCCCATAATTAAAATAAGAACTAACAATAATAAAATAACAAGAAAACTAAACATAATTACTTTTAAAAAAATAGAAAATTCCCAAGCAATAATACTACTCGTTTCTTCTGCGCATGAACCCACAAAAGAAAACGGGGAAAATATAAATAAACTAAACAAACTAAATGTGTTGATGCTCTTCTTGTTACCTGCGCCTCCCACAGCAGAAGAAAACAATATAAAATAAATTGTTAAATGTTGTTGGTCTCCTCTTTTACCGCCATATCAGAAAAAAAACAATATATAATAAATAAAATCTTGAATGTTGTTTTCTGTTGATTCCTCCTTTCCTTTGCGCCGCCAACCACGCAAAGAAATATGTAACTTCCCCCTTTTCCAATGATACAATCCCTTTTTAAACTAAAAAAAACTCAACAAAACCCTAACGGACTAAAACAATAAAATATGGACTTTGTCCCGTTGGGTGTTAGACTTGGAGAAGCTCAACTTTTGAACTTTCTTTGGACCTACTTGCATGCTCTCATATTTTTTACTTTAAGCCCAAATAATCATTTTATTTTCTTGTCTTGTACCCAATTAAACCTGCAAATAAAAAATGACAAGTAAATGAACTTTTAGTACCAAAACTTACATGTTTAAGCACATAAAAAGAATGATATTGCTGAATAAATATATGAATAAATGAGACAATAAACTGACGATGAAAATAAAGAGAAAGAGGATTCTGATTCTGAAAATGAATTGAGGGAAGAAATGGTATTGATGGCCACAGGAGAAGCTGGATGTAGCGAAGACCAAGAAGATGACAGGTCAGATTCAGAAGCCTCCGACCAATCAGAGACACCCGAGGTACAATCTAATCCTGATTCTGATGATGATAACTCCTGTGAGCTAGAATAAAAACTTGCTCAGATGACTTACATGCTAAAACGGTTTGAAAAATCTTTAAAAGCCGAGAAAAAGAATGTCCATTCTTTGGAAAACAAATTAAGACTCGAACATGCTTTAGTGTTAGAGTTTTCCAAAGATAAGGCATTTGCATTACAATCAGTATCAAACATAGAAGAAAAGTACAATGGCATTCAACTGCAAAATGAAAGCTGAGTAACATAATTTCTGACTCAACTAACAACTAAAATTAGCAGAATTAGAGTCAGCGAACTATTCTGTAAAATATAATTCCATCTTTGCTGAAAGGACAAAACTGTATGAGAAAATTAAATCCTTAGAAGATGAATTTCTTAAAAGAGGTCAGACAAATCAGACTATTCATCTGAATCAACCGAAAGATACCGATTTTTATAATTCTAAAACTGGTATTGGTTGTGATAATCCTAAGTATCTAACAAAAGCCATTTCATCTTCCCCAACTTTGTATGATACTAGATACATGAATTTAGGATTAAAGATGATATTTTTAAAAGCATCAGATGAGGTAGAACAGCTGAAGATCTGAAAAGGTTGAGATAAGATAAAATGCAAAATACTTTGGACTATAACAAGCTTAATGACAGTTATCAAAATCCTTGCAAATCAGAAGAGTATATCCAGACATATTGTTATAAAGATTTGTCTGAAAATACATCTTCCACTCAAAAGCCATATATTCCAAACTCAATTCTTAAAAAGATTAATTCTGATCTGGAATTGAAACTTAAAACTTTTGAGACTGAAAAAGAGAAGCTTCAGGCTGAGATTAAGGATTTGCAACTAAAACTTAAAAAACCAACCTGAACTCAAATCTCAACCAAATCAGATTTCTTCAATTCAACCTGATTCTATTAATTCTAAAAAAGAGTTTGATCTGTATATGAACTCTGAATTCAACTCTTTGAAAGAAATGTTAGTTAAAATTGATGAGTTTATTAAGCCACTTCATGACAAACAAACTGATTAACCTAAAGAACCAGTAAGTATTTTGAAAAGAATACCTACTGATTCTAAGGTTGAATCAGTAACTTCAAAGGTTTTACACAAAAAGGAGAAAGCAAAAGTTTCTTTTGTTACTCCAAAATTTGAAAAAGGTGAATCATCTTCATCAAAGGTTACAACTACAAATAAAGGAAATTCTTCTAAAGGTAAGAAAGTTTTACAGAAAAAGGTTGATACTAAATCGACTAATTCTTGTTCCTCTGTTATGTCAGATAATCCTGTGAAAATAACATCAAAGCAAATTTGGCGAAAGAAGCAAATGGCAAAGAAAAAGACGAGTTTTAGAAAGGAGTGAAGAGTGAAAGATACGAGTGTTACAAATAGGATTAGATTTGTAGAGAAATCTGTGTGTAATAAATCTACTGTTAAAAACAATGTTCTAAATACTCTCGTGCTGAACTATTTTCATTTCGTTCTGTCATATGCCATGAGTTGAATGTTAAATCAATGCATAATTCTGATATGTTTGTATGGGTACCAGAGAACAAGGTTCCCATTTTTAAACAACAAAGGGATCCTAAGAAACAAGTTTTAAAATCAATTCCAAAAAGAACTGTACAAAAATGGATATCCAAAAAGACTATTAAAAAGTGGGTTCCAAAGACAAAGAAATTAACTGTAATCTACCTGAAGTCATACCACATGATTTACCAAAATCCAAAGTACCCAACTATAAGTGGGTACCTCACGTTTTACTTCGTCTTGTAGGTAAATCATGTGTGGTAACTTGACATTAAATGTTCCAAGCAAATGACCGTACAGCAAGACACCCTTACAAATTTTGTAGACAAATTCTGTGGGACGGTAAGATTTGGCAACGATCAGTTCTGTCTGATCAAAGGCTATGGAAGTCTGGAATACGACAAGATTACAATTCAAAAGGTATTCTATGTTGATGGTCTTGGCCACAATCTGTTCAACATCGGCCAACTGTTAGATAAAGGGTTGGAAGTCAATTTCAAGGTGAATAAATGTATAAGATCTGGGGAAGGGAAGGAAATCCTAGCTGGAAATAGAAAACCAATTTGTACTCCATAGACTTAGCTAACATCAATCTGAAAAAAGATGTTTGTCTTCTTTCCATGGCAACTTCAAAAGAATCCTGGTTGTGGCATCGCCGTCTATCTCATTTGAACTTCAAAGAACTGACCAACCTTGCAAAAGGTGGTTTAGTAAAAGGGCCACCGACTCTCCGATTTCAAAAGGAGCAGCTGTGTGCCGCATATGAAAAAGGGAAGATGGTGAGGGCTTCATACAAGTTAAAAGTTGAACATTCTTCAACTAGGCCATTAGAGCTACCCATATGGATTTATGCGGGCCTACAAAATAAGAAGAGATATGTGTTGGTGATAGTTGATGATTATTCAAGATACACATGGGTATTCTTCCTAAGATCCAAGTCTGACGCTACAGAGATAATAACTGACTTCATACGCAAGATTCAAGTGAAGTTGCAGCTTTCTGTCCAGACCATTAGCTTTGATAGTGGTACAGAATTCAAGAACAACTCACTCGAGACAATTCTGAGTTCTGTTGGGATAACGCATCAATTTTTGGCAGCTCGTACCCCACAACAAAACGGAGTAGTTGAAATCCGAAACCGTACGCTTGTGGAATCCACTAGGACGATGCTCGCATATTCTAATTTGTCGTTGTTCCTCTAGGCTAAAGTTGTGGCAACTGCATGTTTCACCCAGAACAGATTCATAATCAATAAAAAGATTCGGAAAAACACAATACGAGCTGATATATAAAAGAGTGCATAATATAAAATTTTTCCATGTGTTTGGATGCAGGTGTTTTATGTTGAATAATAAAGACAACTTGGGAAAATTTAACCAGAAAGCTTATGAAGGCATATTCCTTGGATACTCAAAAGAATCGGTGGCATTCCGAGTCTACAACAAACGCACGAATACCGTCAACGAGAGCGTAAATGTGAAATTTGACGAAGGAATCGTAATGGCTCCTGAACACGCCAGTTCAGGACCCGAGTCATAATAGACGACTTCTGTGAAGTAACCGGATCTGAAAGACGATATGAATGATTTAAATAAATTGTTTGAAAATTTTTATGAAGACTACTTTGATAAGACCAAACCTGATGTTCAAATTTTGGTTCCTGACAGGGTTACTGAAGATCCTGTTGTACTCTCTGATCATTCACATTAAATAATTTCTGTAGATACTAGAGAAGTTTCAACGACTGATGTACACATTCCTGCTGAAAGTGTACAACAATTTCAAGCTCCAAAATCTAATGATACTCCTTTGAATACTGAAAACTCAGATACCCCTACCTCAATTGATATTCCATCAACATCTGAAACAATCCCCCGTATTCCCTACCAGGACTTGAATCACAATCAAGACCAGCTTCAACCTTATTGTAGGTCCCGAGAGGTTCCCAAAGTATATAGTTATAAGCTGTAGAGGGGGGGTGAATACAGCAATTTAAAAACTACACACTCTTTTCTCAATGTTTGTATGTATTATCAACAATTTGTTAATTACAAACAAGCTTGAATGCGGAATAGTTCAAGCTAAGATGACAGATACAACAGTATGTTTACTAGTCTAAGACAAACTCAAACTAGAATACAATGAATACACTCACTAAGAAGCACTCATTGTGTTTACAAGACTCAAAGGAACAGCTTATGTAAAACAGCTTAGACACACAGATGCTGGTTTACACAGAAGGCTTGCATGCATGAAAATCACACTTGCACGTTCACTCTTGGTTTCAGCACTTAGCTTTCTTCACACCTCTTTCTGTCCTTAGAAGCTTCCTTTTATACTCACTCAGAGGATCTAAGAGAAACATCTTCATTGGACGGAATGAAAAAGGAGAAGTCTTGTTGAAAAGACAACATAACATTTTCTGCACTTTTCTGAAAAGCAGACTTGTCTTCACATGTGCAGAACTTTTGTCTTTTTACTTTATCTACTGTTGCATTGCCTTTAACTAATTTAGGAATGTCAACTTTGCGTCTTTCTTCCTTGTAAAGGCCTATTTTGATATAAGAAAAAGGTCTGTCACCCTTTTTCAAATAACCTTTTGTCTTCATGTTACAGAACAGCTTGGGCAGGCTGAGCAGTTCTGTTGTCCACTTTGTCTTCGACTTTGTAAACTGATCTTGTAGTCAAAAACAATACATGATGACTTGGAAACATATTCCATAAAGTGTTTAGCCTGTTCACAAAGAACAGGTTCTGTTCACAAAGAACAGAACACTTTAAAAATGCCCAAGCTGCTCAACAGTGTAGAGCAGCGTAGACAGTTTATGTCCAGCCTGTTCAGCAGACAGAGCAGCTTGGACAAACTGTCTTAGTTGCAACACATGCAACATATAGAACAGCTTTAGACTAATATTGCAAATCATTTTCAGGTTTCAATAAGGCATATAACAGGCCTTAAATTCAACCTTCAAATGCATCAACAGGTTTGATTATAAATCTCCCCCTCAGATGTAGAACAGGTTTGACTGAGGCCTTTTTGTGCCTAACAATCTCCCCCTATTTGCAATAACCAGTCCAAGCTGGTCTTTTCAAAAATCACTATATATTTTTACAGTACATTTTGCTGAATTGAAATTACAACATTACAGTAAAGTAAAAGATCATTTTATATATAAACTGATTCTTGATTACACTAGAACAACACATGTTCTTACAAGAGTACAACTAATGTACTAATGTATTTTACAACTAATGTAAAAGCAAAAATTACAACTTATGTAATAATGTACAACTAATGTACAAGATGTACAACTAATGTACAAGATGATTGGACTGCTTGAGTTGGGAGCAGATAACGGCAAGCCTGTCCAACTGATGGACAGCTCCCATTCTTCACCTACCCAGACGGTAGATGGGCTTCATTACAATGGAGGTGGCATCCCTTCTTTGAATCTTCTTTCAAGTTCTTCCCTTGTTTCTTCCATTTCTTCAATTTCAACTCTGAGAAACATAAAGTTAGAATCTTGAAGCTCACCTCTGTCATAAAAACCTTTCAGCTCATCCCAGATGGCTGCTCTCCATAAGCTGGACTGTCTGAAGGTAGGGTTTTGGCAATGCGGGCTGCAAGCTGCTTAAGACCCAAACTTGTGTAGGGTCTGAAGCTCGCTTGAAAACATTCTTCTGATTAAGTCGATATCTCATACAAAAACATGCCCCTAACGCAGGCTCTTGCAACTGTACTTGGCTAGTTCAAATGCCAACCCTTTCAGGCAGGCTTGTGATCTCAACTCCCTTTAATTCTCCACAGGCATAATCTCCTTGTTCCCATCATTAATAAGAGTTTCCGAGCTCTGTACCTTCTTGTCCTTCTGGCCTTTATTTTTGGGGTCTATGTCACAGAGACACCCCTCTTCTTACTTCTTTTGAAACTCTATCGCCAACGCTCATGTTACTCTCTCCCATCACTCTTGATGTATTGCCTGATGCGTCTTAGCCTTCGCTTCACTGACTGTACACTTGGTCTCCAGGGCACACACTGCCAGTTTCCCCATTCCTGATTCCATATGGTTGTTCGACACCATAACGTGATCCAGGTGATCGTAGGATTCCATTCATGGGCCTGTGCACCCACTCCTGGTGATCTGACAGCTTCTCACCTGTGCTGCCTTTTCTTTGAAATGGGAACAGACTTTGGACAGATTCTTCCTGCAAGGCCTTCTCCAGTATGCAAACATCTGAAATTCTTTCTAGCCAAGTCTTCTCAAGTGGTAATTTGGCTCGTGCAGGGGTCCAGAGGGGTACTTGAGTCACCTTGGTCACAGGGACCTTGAGGCACCCTGTTTGGCTTTTCTCTCCCTCCTTTCTCCAGATGATCCTTATCAGCTTCCACTTAATTCTTTTGCACCTCCAAGTGTATGACATTATATTTTCCTTGATTCTTGGAGTTGCAAAAGATTTAGCAGTCTTTACGCCAGACTTTTCTTTTCCAATCTCCAGAGCTTGAAGCTGTTCTCTCTAAACTCAAAGACTGTGCATAGGAAAGACCATCTCCTTTTCCCTGGCTTTGTGAAACATCTAGCTCGCTGCATTCTGCTGTTGTGATCCTATGGTCTTTTTTCTTTTTCCACTTGTCAGCTGCTCGTACGTGACAGCAGCCTCAGGAAGACATTCCTCTTCTTCTTCTCTTCTTCAGTTAGAATAACGTGCCTCCTTTTAGCTATGCCTGTCCTCGTGCCAGATTCCTCCACCTATGATGAGCAGGTTTTGGACGAGCGAGACCAGGACCTGAGTATGCGCATAGCAGCATGAGAGGCCACCTTCAGCTGTTTTGTATCATGTTGGATTTTCCTGCTGTTGGCACCAGTGGGATTTTGTAGGTACTCGTTTTCTCCTTAGGAGAAGAGGGTTTTCTCCCCCTTAGACTTAGTTTCGAGGCAGATGAACTTCTCCCCATTTGAAGGCGATGGAACAACACTTCAAACACCGTGTCTGCCTGCAGAAACAAAGTCCGCAGGCTACCCGAAGTTTGGCAAGCAGGTTTGGGGCCAACAGGCTTGTTCACTAAGAAAGCCAGGTTTGTCCTTAACCTCTGCAAACTGGGAAATACAGGCCTGCAGAGAAGAGGCTTGGGAATAAGCACAGGAGGTCAGCTTAACTATGTTTTCCCATCAGCTGCTGTGAACAAC